>SFCI01000577.1:0-18604 GCA_004681135.1 Hericium alpestre | reverse complement strand
GCTCTGGGAGCCCTGGCGCGAGTTCACGCGCGACTGCGCCGCGCACAGCGAGGGCGCGGACCAGCTCATGTTCGTGTACGGCCATACGAAGACGACGGCGTGGACGTGCGTTGCCGTCGAGCAGAGCCGGTCCGCGAATGCCATATCGCTGGACGTCGAGCTCCCTGCGATAGGGTCGGGTGGGCTCGAGTTCCGGCAGTCGCTGACGCTGACGCGCTCGCCGCATGTGAACCATGGGCCATGGCACCTCGAGGGCGGCGCGGCGCCGGCGAGCGAGCTGAAGCGCAACCAGACTGTGTTTATTCGGCGGCTGATGGCGTCTGACCGCTCCTCGCTGGACAAGATTCGGTACAAGATGACCTACAGGATCGGGCGCCACGATGTGTCGCTCGGAGGACCCGCGGTCGACAAGTCGGCCAAGGAGCGTCAGCAGCCGTCATCCGAGGAGATTGCGCGTTCCCCCCAGGATCGTACCAGAGGAGCCTCGAAGTATTCGTCGATTATTGCAGACCTGGCTGACTTCGGTATGTATTCCGTCCTACGGGAGGAGGAGAACGAAGACCATATATTCGTGAGTCATTTAAATTTCTTTAAGAATGTACGTTGTGTGAAGATATGTGGATTCACAGCATATTGATCCCCTCGAGGTTTTGTCATTGTACATCCTTGAAGTGAGCGCGCCCTGATAATTGTCTACTATGAGGATTTTGACAAGGTGCTGAGACTGAACCCAATGCTCATCACGTTGTGGTATCAGACGACGACGTCGATGGTCTGCTTGAAGTATGTTTTCCTACTTCTCAAGAATATGTGACAACCTCTTACTTTTCATCCTTATAATAAAGTCTTTCAAGGCTCTCCATGCGAGCCTTCCCGAAAACATAGCCGAGCTTCTTGATCAACTGAGGCCGGATACTGTGAGTGTCGGCCACCAAGGTTCTTCTCATCCATTCTCAAATCTTATAGTACGTAGACCTTGCTGGATTCGGGCGTCTCTCGATCGAAGGAGAGCGTAAAACACTGGAGGGATGTCTTGAAATCAAGATTTCTCTACCGAGCCTGACAGTTTGCATTCTGTTTCTAGGATGTCAACACAAACCCTGCTTCAACGGATTTTAAACAAGCAGTCAGTACATTCAAGTTCTAGACGCAGGCCGGATCGATCATAGTCACTAGATCCAGCAAGAGACGTCGGCTTCGAGTTCCGAAGTCAAACCAGATAGGACGATGACTGGAGGTTCTTCATCAGGACGAGGTGCGTATGCTGCTTCATACTGCTTCATTCACCGGATCTTGCTTAACCTTCTCTTCAGTGGTTGATACTGGATCACAAGTACGAAACGCGCGCTTCGTGAGGTCCCATTTCTTAGATTGCAGAGTTCTCTTTGCTGATGGTAATCAACAACAAGGCCCTGTGGATGGAACTGCACAGTCGCTCGGTGGAGCTTTGGTCCGACCTCCGGCAAAAAATACAGAAAGTGAAGAACCATCGAGTATGTCCTCGCTTTCGCCCACCAAGAATGTTGGGTCTGACTTGCAGTGTAGGATAAACTGAATGGTATACAGCACCAGTGCTTGGAGCTGTTGGACGCATTCAAGGCCTTCTTACAAGCTATGACACCGAGCGATCTAGAGTATGCGGGAAAAGATCCACAAATTATCACGCTCTTCGAAGGAACTGCACAGTGCGTTGATCACTGCGTTTAGCGGCGTCGTAACATGCTGATGCCAATACTTTAGTATCGTGGTTTCCTTACATCGCCAAGTCGTTATATGGACAAACCGGAACACGCTCACATCAGCAATCCGCACTGTGGAGATGAGAACCGTCATTGCTGGTTTCAAGCGAATCATCCGACGGTATAAGAACATATTAGTCCAGGTGAGGCCTCCGCATAAAGTTGGCTTGCCATGGGACACTTACGCTGCGCTTTATAGGCCTGTACGACGACTAAAGCTGGGGAGTTTATTTCCATACGCCTGTCGAAGATAATTCAGACGGTTTGTTTTTCAGTGTTCACACAAACAGCATACGCTGAGCCAGATCTTGCAGTCTATAATTGATCTTCCCGACGGGCCATTCGGAAACAAGACCACGTCTCTGAAATATCTTCAATCAATTAAGAGTCAGTCAATACCGACAGCTATCAATTCCACTTCCATGTCGGCTAATCTTTCAATAGTGCCCGGAGATGGACTGCCAGAGCATGCCGCTCTTATCCCGAAATGGGATCGCAGTCAGCAGAATGCCTTGCAACAGCTGAGAGATCGGGCATGTTTGGCGGTCGAGTATGGAGTCGATCCATTGGATGTGTACAGTAGGTCATCGAGGGACAAGAAAGACTAGCGATAGACTCGGAGATCGGAGATCGATGCTATCTCTTCCTCTATCCTCGACGTCTTCTCGTCGTCCGATTCATGGGGTTTCTTTCACATGACCTTTCGCCAATAGCAGCAGGACTGACTAGTCAGCATCGGCTAGCCATGTAGTTCGTCATTTCCGAAATCTAGGCAACGTGCTCCTTTTTGCAATGACGTGTGCTCACGAATCGCACGAATCCTGCCGGGACATCGAGCAACAGGAAAAAGTCCAACAGGCTGTGATATGAGCTATATACGCCACCCCGAAGCAAGATCCCGAGTATCTGCCTTGGCTTTCCCCGACGTCTCGATGTGTATTGAACTGCTTTCCTCCCGCAGAGTTGCGGTCGCTCCAACCTCGCTAGTAGCGGGCCCATCAGAAGCCTCCCGTATCTCGTCCCAATACCATCTCGGCAGAAATCCAAACCGGTCCTGGCCCGCTNCAACTTCGCGCACCCCGTCTTCACCAAGCAAAGACACGTCGACGCCCTTGCGCGGCATGAACCTGACTCGCCAGATCTGCGGCGCGTCCATCGGTTTCGACGCTTGCTTCTCGATGGCCTGTCGCAGCCATGAGAGGAAATGCTGTCCCCAGTCCAGACAGATCTGTGGATCCCAGGCATTCGGCTTGCCGCGGACCATGCGGGGAAGGTGCAATGTCTTGAACGATTGTAGAGTCGTGAGCTGGCCCCTGGGTGTCCGGAAACCCACTACAATTTCCTGTCACAGACGTGAGCCGGTGGCTTCCTTTAAAATAAGTCGGGAAAACTCACCGGCACGCCGAGCAGAAATGACTGGAAGTAGAATTTGAGTAGCTTCCTGAGGCAAGGATGTTTAGCGAGTGCATAAGCAGAACATGGAGTCGATGAACTTACTTCTCAAATCTGGCTTCGTCTTGTGCACCACGGATATTCATCGAGGTTTTCAGTTCGACCATGGTGTCGTTTCGGCCAGTATATCTGTCTTTATGGAAGCAGCTATGACACGCTATTGTCTCATGAACGGAGTTGCGGACACCATACCTCGTACGCAGTCGACTTCTCCTCCAATTATCATCCGCGTGTCGCCCAGCTTTGTCTTTACGACACTGCACCATTGCACATTCGTGTCGACATCTCCGCCCCAACCAGGCTGAGCATTCGGCTTTGCGGCTGTGCTCCACGATTCAAAAGCATACCCGTAGTAGGTTTGGAGACGCTGGTGCGGAGGTATATTTGTCCTATAAATGAACTTGGTATCTTCGCAACTGCAGTCATGGTTCGAATGTACTCACTTCTCTTGTAATCGAGTGTCACTCAAATGCTCTTCAAAGTACAACGTCTCATCGTGAACCATGACATTCAGCTCCCAACCGTCCCGGTCCTCGTAAGGTGCTGTCAATATCCTCACTCACGAAAGAGACAAGCCACACGCCGCCTCAGACTTTATGAAGAACACCAGAAGATATTCAGAGCTTACTTCGTCATGACTCCGCGCCAGCTAACAACCCCGATGGTTCCTGTACTGCCGGGCGTCTGCTTGCGTATCTTCGAAAACGCACGCAGCAGCCCGTCGATTCTTCCTTTCTCTTCTGGCCGACGCACCCACCGTTCGTATCCATGCCCTAGCTCAGCACCTCTCGGAGGATCAACGTAATAGCGCATTGCAGAATCTGTGAACTCGAGTTCGCGTGCGGGGGTATACGAGAAGGTGAGGAGAGGAAGGGGCTGTTGGAACGGAACTGGTCGAGGAGGCGCTGAGGACTTCGATGTAGACGGGTATGAAAGAGTTTGCTTCGGTATTGGCACGTCATCTTTCGTTTCAGGAGATGATGATGGCGAAGGGAGAGGCGGCTTCGTTCTTGACGGGCTGCCTTCATCACCGTCAAGGAGGTCAGATATTGAGCGCTTTCGAGAGGCCATGTTGTGTTACTTGGGAGCAATATGAAGTAGACCCGTCACCCGCGAGTTTGAGTACTATGGGATGATATAACATGAAAACAGTCCAATCAAACCAATACATACAGTAGGACTCACAAGGACAGAGCGATGTTGACCGAATTCTCCGAAGACGCGTTGTTTGTCAGACAGACGATCCTGAGGTACGAAGTGTTGAGTCCTGTCTACTCTGCCTCTGGGAGACTAAGACTACGTTGTTTGTTTCAGAGGCCGTTGCCAAACAACCGCCTGGAGTTCGGCAGACGCCGCGCCTTGACATTTCGTCTTTCCTTACTCTCCTCCAACTGAACTCGGATTTCTGCCTGGCTCCTGGAGGTGAAGATCAGCCTTACATCAAATTGTGCTCCATTATGCTCCGAGCGTCAGAACATCTTATCTACAGGGCATGTCGTTCTAGTGTCTGCGGCGATCTCAAAGGCATTTAGTAACAAACTGACATTAGCTGAAATTAAGTATCGTAGGATGGCATCCTCCTTGCGTTCATGGCTCTTACCACCATTAACGCCATATACCACTGCATCACGGCAATCGACAAAGTTCTTCCTCTCCGCAGAAGACAACAGTGACGACAACTTTACTGCTCAGGACGATTCAGAGGATATAAAGATAT
This sequence comes from Hericium alpestre, assembly GCA_004681135.1. Classification (NCBI taxonomy): domain Eukaryota; kingdom Fungi; phylum Basidiomycota; class Agaricomycetes; order Russulales; family Hericiaceae; genus Hericium; species Hericium alpestre. The sequence goes on along the minus strand of SFCI01000577.1, from coordinate 13,696 downwards.
CGACGCAACAGCTGCATTCCCCGACACCTATGGACGACATCATAGTTTAATCCTGGATTGCTTCGCATCATGGTGGACGACGTACTCGTGCCTTCCCCATCACTTCCATCTCATGGGTCGCCGTGCCGTCGTAGTGCTCGCTTTGGCGAGGCTGGAATCGTCGGTGACGGATCTTCAGGTACGCATCATATATTGGCTGTGAGGGGTTATCTACTTAACTTAGCGTCCCGTTCAATAGTTCTTGCCTCCTTTTGACCATTGTCACAGATATGCCTACATCGTAGCCTGGCTATAGCGCCCGGCGATACAAAGTCGCCGTGACGATGAATCGGTCCAGAGAGTATGTATCGAGTGCCACCTTCCTCCGTTCAATTTCCGTGCACTGATGCTGTGGCTTCTACTCAAGACGGAAAAACGTGCGGAATGTCAGAATGCTTCCCCGAGATAATTGCTGGTGCCCGGGAATAAAAGCGTACCGTATTCTAATTGGACGGCCCGGCAGCCCTCGTGATGCTGAACTTCCCGAAGGAGTACTGCACCAGTTACCTCTATTCTCAGAAGATGCATGAATCCTGCCAGCTTTGATGCAGACGGAATACGTTCCGGGGGACGCTTCCTCGAGAGATGCTTCGGCGTTTGATCAAGGTTATCAAGGTGTGACCACTTTTCTAGGAAGTCGAAAGTCAAGTCATCTATTTATGTTGACACATATCTTTTCAAGCTCATAGAGGCAATGGCGGTCAGCGATTAATGCCGTAAATACCTATTGCAGCTATGAACGGGCATGTTGCTGTGTGGGCTTCGTTGGCCTGACAGTTCCTCTCGAATTCCGCTTTGTGTGGGAAGGCGCAAAGATGTCTGCGCCTTTCATCATGGGTGGAATTAATCTTGAAGGTGAGGAAATCTCTCATGAAATATGGAAGACGATGTGCCGACACTCGGAACTNGCAGCTAACCGTACCTATTCTAGCGCGTTAACGGCTATGCGAGAACGTCTGCCCTTTTCCTAAGTGGGTTCGTATTCGGCGGCAGGTTTTACGCTAATTGTACGCTAACTGTACGGGTAAGTGCTCAAGGACTCAACAGATACGGAATTGAGATGTGAGGTCAAGGTCGACATCATACGTAGCCCAATCATCTCGACGCAATGGCCGCATACAGGCGCAGGGAGAACATGTGGTACGTGCCTTATAGATATGAAGAATGCAGAAAGGCCGAAACGTATACTTCCATTCGTATTCACAGACTCCGTGGGATGTACAGCGTAACTCAAATATCACAGAAGGCAGCATTCCATTGAAAGATACTGCCTGTGGTTAAACGTCTACCTTGGCGCACGCACCGTTCACTATCTCCGCCGCATCACCGGTTCATTTTTGTCCTGACATCCAGTTACCCCGTAAAGTGATCTATGAATGCCTTTCAACGGTGTGTTTATTTCGGTCGGAAAATGTTCCGCTATCTTGAAAGCCGGGAACACGTTGGTGTGCAGAGGTATTTAAAGTGATTGCTTTTTGTCTAATGTCTTTTCCCCCACACGCAGTCTCAACTGTGTTTCGCCCCTACACCGTGACCCATCGTCGTCTTCACAAATCTCTTCGTCATGGACGCTCAGAGCAAGCCCTCTGCCAAGGGTATCTATCGCATTAGGCTCCTTGAGCATTCTCCGGACTTGTACATGGAGCTCGTCCCTGGCGACAAACCTTCCGTCAAACTCAACCCTCTGAATGCTTCAGAAACGAAACAGCAGGTGAGGACCTGGCTGTAAACCTATCATTGATTTCTGACGCCGGTTTCGTTCTGACAGTGGGTCATCACGCCTCTCGACAACGATCAGTATCACATCCACTCTGTCTTCGATAATTCTGGCCTTGTGAAGTCCGCTGAAAGTGGCCTCGATGGATACGGCTATCCGGTGCCAGCAGCTTCGGGCACATCAGCTACTTGGGTGCTGACAGAGGGATCATTTCATATACATAAGTTCTCCAAGTGGGTGTCGTTTCTCCTTGACATATTTATGACGCGTTAAGACAAGTAATAAGGATAACGCTGCTCCACGAATCGGAAGAACTGGATTGCTCGCATGATAAAGTTAGCGAAAAAGTCGTGCGTAGACCTTCCTGTCTCAATATAATGGATGACACTCATGGATGATCTTCATTAGGTTCGATTCAATAAGCCAGACCATGTGTGTTTGTCCCTTCTCACTACCCAGAGAGTTATTATTGATTGCCATGCATAGGACTCCGTTCATCAACGCTGGGTTTTCGAACGCGTCGATATCTATAACCCACCAGGCCCCACGGCCGCTGACAGGGACCTCCAGAGATCGTTCTTCCAGCTGACCGTCGACCAGGCCAAGCTCAACGAATACGATATCATCGTCATTGGTACAGGCATCGGCGGGGGTATCATCGCTAGCGACCTCTTCGAGACAAACTCCATGCTCGGTAAAGATGCTAAGTCGGTCCTTGTCATCGAGCGCGGCAACCTCGCCTTCCACTCGCACTGCCTCAATACCGCTCGTCCATCCGGCCTGAACGAGGACCGTGGGCAGCAGAACGACACGTTCTTCGCCAAGTTCCGTGACAACTTCAACTTCTCGGAGGAGATGAATGTCGATGACTGGAAGGGTGGGCCCATGTACTGCCTTGGAGGTCGCAGCGCAGCCTGGGGTCTATTCGCGCCTCGAGTCCACGATGAGATCCTTTCACGTCACTTCCACCCTCGCGTCCGCCATGATCTAGTGAGCAAATACTTCCGCGAGGCCGAGACGCTCATGTCCCTCTCCCTCCCGACGACGAAGCCCATCCACCAGGACTTGATGGAGCGCCTGAACATGGCGGGTGACCTCGGCGTACAGTGGCAATGGGGCCGCATCGCCTCCGAGTTCCGCGACGACAAGAATTTCGACTTTGCGAGTGGAGCATACAGCACCATCGACAAGCTGCTGGAGATCGCGATGAGCAAGCCGAAGGCGCCGGACGGGTCGGACATCGAGCATGCCAACTTCAAGATCCTGCTGGAGACAGAAGCGCGCGCTCTTGAATTCGATGACGAGAGGAAGGCTACTGGGGTGGTAGTCCGCACGCCCGATGGGAGGGAGGAGACTATCTCTCTGAAGACCAACGGGAGGGTCGTGCTCGCAGCAGGAAGCGTCGCGTCACCTGCGATTCTGCTCAGAAGTGGTGTCAACCTGAAGAAACACGGCGGTCTCCATCTGACGGACCACGATATCTTCTTCAAGGCCCAGCCCTTCCGTTATCGCGTTCCACACGCCCGTCAAGAAGTCGGCACGATGAAACTGCAGACGTACATGAGGCTTGAGCGCGAAGAGCGCCGAAGATGAAGTGGTACTCTCTAACATGTCCATCGACGCTTCCTCCTTCCTTCCGCGCGGTAATCTCCTCCAGTACAACGACTTCCCAAAATGGATCATTGCGTTCATCCGACCTGCGCCGCTCAACCACAAGAACATGATCGAGATGGTCGACGATGAGCCGGTCGTGACCATTAACCGCGAGCGTCCATTCAATAACGACGATCCTGATATGAAGAGCCTGAGGAAGGCGACAGACAAGGTCATGGAGACGCTGCAGGAAGTGCTCAACATCGAGTTCCTGAAGGACCACACAAACACCGATCCCCGTTACTTCCAGCCGTTGGAGCTAGGCGGCGTCGCGCACGAGCTCGGGACCATCCCCATGCGCGGCAAGTCAGGCGGCCATTCCACTTACTGTCTCGATGAGGATCTAAAGCTCGTTGGTCATGACGGTGTTTACGTCTGCGATCTCTCGGTATTCCCCATGTCGCCAGAGGTCAACCCGACCCTCACTCTCGCCGCCCTTGCGTTGAGACTCTCGCGCGAGGTCCTCGCACCCCGATTGAGCCTCACGACCCCTGACGGCGATATAATCAGCACCCAGAACGGTCGGATCGATCCTAACACGGTGTACGTCGTGAATCACTCCGGAATGAAAATCAGAGTCTTCGTTGGCAATCGCGCGGACGTATATTCGACCACTGATGGCGATACCGAGTTGGAGCCCGGAGAGTGGACTACGCGCACCAGGTGTGCTGGCACGGCCGAGGCGGTATCTGTGTTCCGACTTGCGTTCAACAGCCTGGACGAATTCTTGGCGGAGCCGGAGTTGAGGGTCGCGCATCCTGGTACGATCTTGCCTATTCATTAATGTTGCGCGCAGAAGCTCCGTGGTACACTCACAAATTCCTCGAATTATATCGTCTATTCCAAACGCCATAAAACTTCATTATATACTGTACGGCAGACAGTTTGTACGATATCGATACTTGTATGCGGAGGCCAGATAGTATCTGACTTGATAAATGTTTATTGCACGTTCAGAAGCTTAGATGGTGTGGTGCCGCAATGCCCCAAAGATAAAGCCGAAGTATTCTACTCTACCTCAGATAAGTTGATTATACTTATGTCATCACCTGTACAGTATCGAAGGCTGGAAACCGAGCAGTGCCATCGGTATGAGCGCAGACCATGTCGACTTGAAAGGTTCGTATTCATCAGACGGTTCACGATAGGTGGTCCCGGAGATTACAAAGATGGAATAAGATGTAAGTCATAAGGAGGACCGCAACCACAGTCTGCTATAAGTAAACGCGCTGGAGGGGAGAAATGGAACGCACGGAGATTCGGCTGCGACGCACTCGCAGCGGTGGGGACATACGCGCATTGAAGCATTTTGAGATCAGGTTTACTCGGAGAAACACATCGGCAGGCCCCAGCACATTGAAGCAAGTAAACATCATTTATGCATGGAAAGGCATTCCAGGTCTTAGTATAACGAATATTTCCTATGCGCTGCTGTTGGCATTGTTGAGATCGGGGCAAACGCCCGTTCGACCAAAAGCACGCTAAGTGCGATTTTCATCTTATCTCTTTCTTTATCTATAGATTAGATGTTTCGGGCCTGGAGCCCAGATCGATTACGTACGCTACTGTACAGTTGTCTTACAGCCCCTCGCGCCGTTGATGTGGGCGCGAGCTGGCGGGTCGTTTACCTCAGTGAATTCTTCCATCACTGAGGTACGCAATCTACGCTTCTTTGATTGATTATTAATGTACTTACTCCACGGGCAGTCCTGACTGCTCGGTATCGTTTTAGGTACATGATCAATATAGTGAATTCTTCCATCACTGAGTCCTGACTGCTCGGTATCGTTTTAGATACCCTCCACCTGCCGTTTCTTCTAAGAGGCATCGGCTAGCGAGCACGCCGAGGCTCTGAGTTGCAGAGAACTTGCCTCGGAAACGTGCGAGGCCAGTAAAGGCCCACGGCATTTTCCAAACAATACCCGCTCCTCCGCCATTGTGCGTCGAGAGTCCGGTGAGCAGTCTAACTTTTCTTACAGTGCCCGTCTTTCGCTCAGGAACACGGTTTGCCAGTGCGTGCAATTCGGCCTTCGAAAGTGCAAAGAGACCCAAACATTATCTTTACAGGCAAAGTACGGAGAAATCCTAATTTACACTCAGGCAGCGACGAAACGTAAATGGGGATCATAGAGAGGAGTTGACTGAATGCAAAAGCTTACAACACTAGAGGAAAGGCGTGTACATCTTCAAGGTCTAAAACCCTTATCTACCCAGACCACCGAAAAAGTTACCGCCCAGAGGGTTCTTCCCCAGAGGATTACCTCCCAGGAGGTTACCGCCACCCAGAGGGTTACCACCCAGAAGGTTACCAAATGGCAACTGACCGGCCCCCATGTGTGCAACTGCCTCCTGTCCCCGCTCGACCAAATTACCGAGGACGGGGTTATTCCCCAGAGGATTACCTCCTAGAAGGTTACCGCCCAGAGGATTACCAAATGGCAACTGACCAGCCCCCGTGTGAGCAACTGCCTCTTGTCCCTGCTCGACCAAATTCGCGAGGACCGGGTTACTCGCCGTTGCTGACCTCAACGCAGAAGACAGCTGTTCTGCGTTCTGAGCGAAAGGATTATTGACCGTTGCCGACCACAACGCAGAGCCCATTGCATTCTGATCGATGACATCCGTGGGTCCGGATGGTTCCTGCGCCCTGCCGGCACTTGCCAGGGCCTTGAGCGTCGAGAGCGACGGGACGAAGAAGTACTCTCCGCCTCGAGACGTGACGAAAAATTCTTGATTTGAGAATTGCGCCGCGACGACGGGATTTTTCGACGGGCCACCTATAATTGGATCTTGCCCTGTTGACGAGGCGCCATAAGAATGGAGGTTCTGATCTATGCATTCATAGACATACCAATAATCTGGGGCGTAAGACTTGTTGTCGGGAAGTGGTCATTGCCGGCGAAGGCCGCCGTTTGAGTCATGAAGCCGTTTGCGACCGTCGACTGGTAGCAGACGAACAAGAGTCCTCTTGGGCTCTTGGCGTTGGGATCATAATTATCGCGCTCAGCCTGAGCGATCTGGACCATGAACGTTAACAAGCATCTCTCATTAAGTGCGCAGAGCTCATCGTACTTCGGGACCATACGCAATGCCTGCGCGCACGACAACGGCTGATTCCAAGAATTTCTTCTGGACATAAGGGTCCAAGTTACGGGGTGCAGTCTTGCGAGTATGGGCAGAAAAGGGACAGAAGCGGTCGGATGGGCCAGTTTGTCCAGGCACGGTGTAGTCAAAGTCGTTTCTCTTGTCTAGGGCAGCGAGCTTGTAATTATCACGGTAAGGCGCATTCGCGAGCGGTGCGCCCTAATTTCACGACCCCAAATTGAGCATATAATTAAGCCGTGGGAGCACAAGCACGTACCGATTTCCAACGGCCAACGAGACGTGCGCCAAATAGCTCGGCGCCTTCTTGATCGGTGAGCGGAGGATTGATATCCTTGACTTGCTCCGGAGTGAGCCACTCTCGCCACTTCGGGCCATTCTTTGCCAGATAACGTTCGAAGCCAACGGCATCTTGCTCAAGCTTCCTGAAGACCATGATGGTGCCGTCCGTCGTCCAAGCCGGTCGCTGAGGGCCGTTTGGGTTGTCGTAGAACGGATCGCCCGGATATCCCATGACGATGACGCCAGGATCGACTTGAAGTTGGCCTTTGGTCGGCTTGACAAGACCTCTGAATACAGAGCTATGAGTGACACTCATCCGATTAGTCCAAAGAAGAATGCGTACCGCAACGCGGGCTGCGAGGCGCCGTCCTCATATCCGAAATGCTCATGTCCTTTATACTTGCCAGGACGAAGGTTTCCCTTGACAATAACGACACCGGTAAGCCCTGCACCGAAGACGGCTATCAGGTTATCGGATGCTTTGTCGCAATCTCTAGCATCTGCGGATGGGAAGTCAATATTGCAAACAAAACAAACGGATGCGCATGGTCACTGACCCCCGGCTGCGACAATAAACACGCCATCAGCCTTGCCGTCATTGAAAATGGGGTCCCAGTCTCTTCCGTCGCCGAGGATGGGCTTTTCTTTGATCATAGGACCGTTATCGAAGTGAGTGTCGAGCGTTGCCTCAGTCTGGTCAAGCTTGTTCAGTCCGGAACGGCTAAGAGCAATCTGGTGCTGTATGATGTCGACGTGGCGGCCACCGGCGTCTCTCTTGGAAAGAGCAATTTCCCGCAGATTGCGAAGCACATCTTGCGAAGTTGTCGGCTTGTAATTTGCGAGCGCGTCCTTGAACGCTTGGACGTCGTTGATGGTAAAGAATACGAAATTTTCGGCACGCTGGATGCCCGGCAATGTAAGTATCAGGACAAGCGGACAATGCATAACGTTACGGACCTTTGGAAAGAGATAGAAGACGTCTCCCTGAACATTATTTAGATCAGGTAGCTTCGGGGCACCAGGCAGCTTTATGCCGAATAGTTCGGGCAAGCCTAAATTGGGCAGGAGAGCGCGACGAGTGAAATTCAGCAACAGATCGGGGTGAAAGTCGGGGAAAAAGATCGACATGGCAAATGATGATGGTAGACGAGCGGAAGGGCAGTTGAGCTACAAAACTGCTGGCAGACGGGACAAAGGCAACGAGGGCACTCTATAGAGAACAACCTGGAGTGCCCCGCTCAGCATTTATAGGCCATCAAAGGCTAAGGGAAGCGTCAATATAGGTCAGCTGATTATCGAGTGCACGCAATCCCTATCATGACACTTATCACAAATTGTTCTTCGGCGATGAGGATAGCATGAGTTCGGCTTGAAAGCGGAAGTAGATTCAATTCGACTGAGACAAACAAGTCCCGGAAATAGTTCCGCAGAATACTTGACATGTTCCATGGAGACGCTTGATACCGGAGTAGCGTCCTGCGAAGGCGGGGGAAGAGGAAGCATGCACTGCCGCATATGTTCAAGCTTCTGTAAGGATATAATTAAGAACGAGCCACCTGCACACAGGAACCTCTCACCTCCTAAAATCAGGGTTAGGACAATCTATAACCAATGTCAGTAACCGTGTGATGTATGCTATGGTTTGAGGATAAGTGTTACATGCACAAAAGTATCTGACCTGCGAAGGACAGTGAAGTATAGGAAACGCCGAGCCATGGAACTTCATTTCGCACTACTCGAGTACGTCAAGTCTGCGCGGCTGATAGATACCGAGCGATATAGGCGAGGCTCCAGATGACGCATGAAGCGGGGTCTTGGTATGAGACTATAGAACGCAGTACTTGTGTCTCGACAGCCTCCTCCTGCGGAGGGAGCTTGGATGGAGCAATGAGCCTTCGTCGATATCGTCAGCGGAGAAGTCTTGAAACACCCAAGAAGCAGTGCTCCTCAAGACATAGATTAAGCAATCCGACACAAGGGACGGGACTTATCCCTCGTTGCGTCTGAAGAAACAATCGCTAGTGTGGAAGAAGTAGTATGGCACTAGTCGCTGGCGCTGAATATTTGAATCCTCATGATGTCCATCCGTCGTGTACTTACACCAGCATCCGTGACAGAAAATCTTCCAGCCCTCATTTAGATGTGGTGTTCAGAAGTCCAATATCTGAATAAATAAATGAGCATACCATAGCTTGGTCAAAAAGAGTTCTGTCTAGCGACGAGGCAACTTGAACGACGCCGTGCGAGATCACGATGCGTCACAGTGACAACGTAACTGCTGCGCGTGACAGCCGGAGTGACAGTCCGACCAACCTTTGGCAATGGCAGCTTCAATTCGTTGGAGTTGCCTATCTGAACTCAAAGCACGTCTAAACTTCCATTCAACGATACCAAGAGTGCCTGCTGGCTGTACCGGTACCGAATGAAGGTCAGGAGGTTGCTTATGACGGGCCCGAGTAAGTATAGGCCGACCTGCGCTGTTGGTGCACTAACATTGGCACAATTGTCGAAGTCCCGGGGCTGCGATAGCTGTCTTCTTAACTTCACCTCGATCTGACCATAATTATCTAGCACTGACGATATTGTCGCCTGCCTGTCGCGCCCGGGGATGCAAAGACATTGTCGTCCGGCTGGACGGCTCGGTGGCCGCCGTGACGCTTGAATACCGACCGCAAAAGTGTTGTACCAGTTGCCTCCGTTTACTTTCCGTGCACTGACACTGTCAGATCTGATATAGACGGAATACGCTCGGAAGAAGATTCGCTTGAGAGATAGTGGCGGCGTTCGATCTGCGCGACCGGTAGAGCGTGAGAGTCATTCTCGTCACTGCTGACCCCATGGCACCGGCGTAGGATGGAGTAGTTAATAGAGGAGCCTCTGAAAGGAGGACATCAAGGTACGGACCTTTCTGGCCCGATGAAATTCATTCTTTCTCAAACTCATAGGGAGACCGGAGGCGAAGTCAGCCTCGTGATCTACCGCAGTCCCAAGATGACCATTGTGGCAGTGAATGGCTACGCTGCCAGGGTAAGCTTCATCGGCTATTCAATTCCGCTCGGTTTCCGTCTTGTATGCGAAGGCGCACTTTGTGCTTTCTCCGTTTATGAGGCTCCTGAAGACCAGGCACTCTCTCACGTTATGGCTTCATAGAAGACAATGTGCTGGCACTCGGACTTGTGCAGCTGCATCGTTGTATATCCTCTTGCGCCTCGGCTACTCGCGCGTCTTCCATATTTCTGAGCGGGTCCACGTTCATTCCGGATTCACCGCTTGTCCAAGGTCTCTTCCATCAAATCCTCCCTACCCACGGAGACGTGCTTTTTTCTGCCTGATGTTCGTGAAGGAGCTTTTTGGAAACAATGACAACGTTACGTGAACGAGGCACCTGCTCTGGAGCGGTGGGGACAGCATGGAAGTGGAGCACATCTTGGGTTCGAGGGCTATTCGAGAGCCCGGCGTTCCGCTGATGTTTCTGAGGGCGCGAGAGAAACATCGGTCCGGACACTCTCTGGACGCTCTGTCTCGGGACTTGACGCGTAACATTGTCGATCTCTTGGGTATATTTTACTCCTTCGCGGAATATGTTCTCTGATAATTGAACCCATAATCCCTCGTAGGACAGAGGTAGAGTCCTCAACACGCCTGTCGCTTCCTCCTCAGTCTTCACGTAGTGCGCAGTGCTACGCATAGGTCTGACATATCGGTGATAGATTTATGTTGACTAGATCTTGGCTTCTGCTGATATTTATCTTCAAGACGTCTCCTGTGGATGCACGGCGAACTTCACGCCGCTAACTGACTTATTGGCAAGCTCTCCGCGCCTTCCGACACATCCGCAAGGGCATTTGGCGGAATCTCGCATCTGTTAGGCTGCAGGACCGAATGGTCAAGCAAGGAAGAAGGATCCATACGCTAAACGTCTATACCTCAATGTCCCCATTGGCCAGCAAAGCCGGAAGCGCCTCGTACATCTTGTCGCCGAGGTCGTGGTTGGCGGGAACGTTCACTGGCTCGAAGACAAACAAAACGTTCTTGCCGTCGTCACGGTCGCCCACCGCTCCGATCGCAGACGGGAGCATAATCACGACATAACCGCACTTCGCGACGACCTGCAGCGATGCGCGTAGCGAGTCCTCGACCGAGATCGCGTCATATACGTCAAATTCGAGGAGCCAGCTTGAAGAAATCCCGCCGCCATGTCATCGAAACATCGATTCTCTTTCTTCCAGAGTTAGAATAGACAAGCTCGTACCTGAGGATCGCTTGTCTATTTTTCTACCGCCCCGCACAATTTTCAGATCCATAACTTTCTCTTCGCCCCCCCTCGAGGCGACGTACGCATGGTTCGTTCACTTTTTCCACGATCATTTTTCATTGATGCTGTTTCACGAAACTCAATAATCGTGTAGGGCCTTGTTTTCGTTCTCTTTCGGACTGTGCGACTTCCAACACCACGTTCCGAACTTGAAACAGCATCGTGCATCCTGAAACTTGATACAGCGATACCGCCGATGCACCTTAATATCCCCATCGATCAAGGAGCAATGCAGCACGGACGCCCACATCATAATCCCCGTCGTCACCCCCTCATTGTCAAGTCCACATCTGCTTGGGTCTTAGGTCCGTCCATCAGTGCTCCGTCGTTGACAGCCGTAAGGACCGCATTGGGATATGAACACCGCCTCGCGCATCGTGTGCGATCGTTTATTGAACTCAGAGCTAGGCCGCGAACCTCAATCAGAGGAACAGCGTTCGTCCCTCTTACTGAACCAGAAGTCGATCGCAGCGTGCCGTGTGTTAGCAAAAACAAAAACATACGAAATAGACTGGCATCTATCAACAGCCGTGTTGGCAGTCCCACTGTCATATTCTTGTGCTCATGGACCAGCGCTCCAATTTGCGACATCTATGTAGCATGTCNCCGTCGAAATCNCCGAACTNTNNTCNCNNGCNNTGGGAGGGCCAGAGCTCACACGATGAGGAGGTGGTGGATGCTGNTGATGCTCTGACAAGCCTGACTAGCTACGACAAGGCAATGGCTGACTAAGCTCCTAACCCCAGCTCGCATGCTCTCTCCCTCTCCTGCTCTTAGACCCACTGTCCCAATGTCCATTGCGGTGGACAACCAGGCCGCCATTCATGCATTGCGATGCACCAAGCCACGGCCAGGTCATCACCTCACAGCAGCTTTCCGACGTGCAGCAACAAGCCTCCGAGGTCACCGTGGGAAAAACTTCAGACTGCGTGTCTGCTGGATAGCAGGCCACGAAGGCTGCAATGGCAACGAGCTGGCAGACATCGCTGCGAAGAAAGCAGCAGCAGGATGAAGCAGTCCGCAGGCATCGCTCCCTGCATATCTTGGCAAGATGCTACCGCGAAGTGTCTTGGCAGAGAAACAGGCATGCATGCAGCTGCTGCAGAAGCGGTGGTCAGAGCACTGGCATGCAGATGCCTCGTGCACTTGACTACGATCACTCGATCCTCAACTACATGAGAAGTCTTTCATGTCCCTTGTGTCCAAAGCTGACACACTGCATCGGGCCCACTCCAGTTTACTCTTTCAGTTGCGCACCGGCCATGTCCCCCTCAATCACTATCTCCACCACTTTTCTAAGCGGACTGATCACCATCTGAAAGGATGTCAGTGGTGCGACTGTGAGGATGAAACAGTCTACCACTACCTCCTGGAATGCCCCGAATTCCAGCTGGAGCACGAAGCTCTCAAGCGAGCATTAAAAATCTGCTGCTCACTGCAGATAGCCCATCTTCTCACTGGGCAGAAGGCGGTAGTGCCGTTGATGCAATTTATTGTATCGACATGACACTTTACAGGATTGAGTACGTTACCCTTTAATTCCTAGTACAGCTATGCTAGGTTCTCTTTGCTTGTCAACTAGATCCCCGGGTACTTCGGTACCACACTCACTCTCGCATCATGACCCAGTGGACTCGCCTCCACGTCACGACGAATTATGGTGCCAGGCACTTCAGCTAGGCTAGGCTCGGAAGAGAATAGGATGAGCAATGGGCGGAGACAGGTGCTATGTGCAGGAGATGATGCGAGAAGTGGAAGGATACTGGCTATGTACACGATAAGTGGTAATGCCACCATCTGTCTGCCTTCTCGACCGTCGCCCTCCCGCCATCCCCAGCACAAGCCCGGCAGCTGCGTTTGGCAGCTCTCAACACCCCTGGCTTCTCTCCACCCACCCACCCCTAATAACTCCTCCTCCTTCACCCAGCTTCCTGTGCCCAGCCCGTTCTTCGGGTCGGTGCTCACCCTGTGTTTATACACGGGGGGGAGCAATTGTGTCGCAGACTCGCATGTCCATAAAAACCTCAAGACAAATGCCCCTCTATTCGAGGTCACTCAACGTTTTCAGGCAGATGGTGGCTTAGGATAGAGGGACACGCTCATGTAATGCTGCATGGTGCTACAGCGCCGCTTAGCAATATGGAATCAAAACAGAACAGTACTTGGGGTTCGTGCACACTGTCTACCTGCGCATGTGTCCACTGTGATGTGTGCTGGTTGGGCACATGTACACGCATTGACCATAGTACGATGCCTTCGCACCTCCCGTACTTGGCTCACAGTATCGCCACAACTCGCATCAGGAAACTTCTCACTTTACTGAGGTCCCTGGGTTTGATCTGATGTTATCTGGAAAGTGTCTGATGCACTGATGTGTCTGACTTTTGTTTTGTGTCTGACTTTTGTTTTTTCTCAGACATAAAAAAAAAGAAATCTCAGACAAAAGTCAGACACAAGTCAGGTACTATGCAGATTTCAGACACAAGTCAGAAACTGCTCAGATTTCAGATAAAAGGCAGACACAAGTCAGACACTATTCAGACATGAGACTGATTTTGCAGACATATTTTGCAGACATATTTCAGANT
>SFCI01000576.1:0-18626 GCA_004681135.1 Hericium alpestre | reverse complement strand
TCACCCTTCCTCCGCTTGACTGCGCTGCCGCGCGGCTTGCGCGGTGCGCGTTTCCTTTTGACAGCGGGTGTGCTGGACGCCTGACCCTCGTCCTCCTCATCCTCCTCGCCCTCTGCGCGGTCCTGCACGCGCCCGACGGAGACGAGCGCCTCGGCTGCGGCCTGGTCTGACAGCCGGCCAGTGGGCCCTGCGGCGGGTACGCGCTTTCGCCGCTTGATGACGGTCTTCTTCATCGAGTTGGGGCGGTGCGTGCCGTGGAGCTTGAAGTAGAGGCCTGTGTCGTGGCAGCAAGGCAAGGCCAAACAGATTCGAGTGTTGAGAATACGAGAAGGAGCGTGTGATGTGTTGGAATGTAGTGATAGGGGCCACAGGAAGGGTAATCAATTGCGGGAGGGCATGTAGGGAGAGACCAAGTCAGTCAAAGTTCACCAGCAAAGCAGCAGCAGACGAAGTGATGACAGCGTTATCTGATAGCGTCGCACGCTTCGCATCAATCTGATTAGATCAGATTATACCACGCCACTGTGTGTGTCATTGCAGCAGCAACGGCTGCAATGCCTCAGGCGCAAGGGGTGAGACGAACGCGACGCAGCGGGAGCAGGTACGCAGAACACTAGAAGCATGAATCCTTATGCACCGTGCACCGCTCCGCCGCGTCCCACCCCTTCCATCGGAGGCACGAAAGCCCACAATGGGCAATGTGCACGCGTCAAAAAACAAGTGTACACCTTCCATACGAAGCAGAAAGCGACTCACCACAAGCATTGCAGATGTTATTCCCCAAGTCGTCCCGCCGCCAGAGCGGCGTGGTCGACGTCCCGCAATTCGCACAGCTCAAGGCACCGACGGCCGCACGTGCTGCCCGCCCGCCCTTGCCCCCTGCGCCTTGGCTGCCGTTCATCTGGCCCGGCGACTCGGGCTGGGGCAATTGCTGCTCGCCCACGCCCATCTGATCCACCATCATACTATCATTGCCTTGGGGCGGCATCGGTCCGTTTGCGCTTGCGTCGTAGGGCTGCTGCTCGCCGGGTGCGTTCACGTCAATACGTGTGGACAGATTGTTGTTGTACGTCGGGCAGCCGGAGCACGCTTGGGTGCCGCCTGTACCGTTACACCGTCCGTCGCCTGGACAGGTTCCTGCGAGACAAGATGCGCTCTCGCCAATTGGCTTTGGCTCAGGATTCTGGGGCTGGTTGGCAGTATTGGGATCAGAGTTGCCGTCGGCGGAATGCGGCTGTTGTACGTTGACAGTGGTCGAGGGCGTTCTGCCGAGCGGGAGTCGTCCGGACGGTTGGCCTTGGGCGAGAGAGGGAGGGCGAGGAGTGTGGCGGGCTCTGTAGTAGAGGCCTGTAGTAGTGTTATGAGCGGTATCAATCGATCGCGGCGACGCGAATTCATTGTGTGCGCGTGTCGGGAGGCGTGTAGATTGCAGCAGGGTGAAGGCGGTGCATAGGGAGGGCACGATGCAACACAGTCAGTAAATGAGCTACCAATAAGATAGGAGAGGGGAGGAGGATGGGAGAAGGCAGAAAGGCATGCGTGCAGCGATAAAATCCTGCCCACAGACACGCGCCCGGCGATCTATTATCAAGGCGTGCATGCAGGTATGCGCAACAGACACGTGGCTCTGAGTAGGAGCCGAGAAGACGAGCACGCGCAATGGGGTGATATGACGTGAAGAGGAGGAAGATAGAAGAAGAGCTTACCGCAGGCATTGCAGATGGAGTTGCCTTCACCATCGCGGCGCCACAGCGGGGTCGCAGAAGTACCGCAATTGGCGCAGGACGTTACGCCGGGGACAGCACCGTCTGGAGTCGCACCGAGGACAACGCCGTTGGGAGGCGCGTCCGGATCGTGGGTCTTCTCTGCCTCTAGGTCACGGGGTGGTGGTGGGATGTCAAGAAAAGGCGGTGTATGAGGACCCTGTTGGTGTGACGGTGGTTGCTGAGCGGAGTTGTCGGATGGCTGCTGGTGGAAAGGATCTGGCTGAGGGGCGGGATGGGGGGAGAATTGAAGCCTGGGGAGACCGTGCACGTTCATGTTGAGAATATTGGGATGTTCGAGGACGACGGGAGACATTTGGAAGGGACGGGAGTGCGGGGTACGAGAGAGACGGGGAGAGCAACCAGCTGAATTTGAGGGGGGAAGGGCAATCGGTCAGAGATAAAACGAGATAATCCGACAACCAATCGCCGGACTCCTATTCTACTGTTCCCACGCTGCCTGATAAACGCCCGCTCGCGTAATGCGCTGTACGTCCGATGCACCCCCGTTTCCTGATATGATAACCGCCGTCAGATCCTGACAAGAAACGTGCTACGATTCTCGCAAACGGCCCGCAGATCCACTGTCTCCATTTCCGAGCCGAATCCCCATCTCCGTCCATCCTCCCACCCCCGAGCTGCGCACCCCCTCCGACGCCCCTTATCTGGTCCCTCCCTCTCACTCAACCGCTGTATTCTCACTCGCTCTCGTCCTCAAGGGCACATTCTCAGCTTGGCCTGCTCTCGGCGTGGCCAGTGCCCAGCTAGCGCCTCCCATGACGAGCCCGTTCTCTGCACGTCCAGATCGTAGATCCGACCAGCTGTGTACAGTCATCATCCCGGCACGGATAAGATAAGCCGCGATACGCAACTCCATCTCCTTCCGTCCTCACCGTGCGTTACGCGTAGTCTTGTCTCTACGTGCCCTGTTCGCCCTGTCGACACTCTGCATGTGCAATATGGGCGCTCGGGCCTGGTCGAGCGTGATTGCAATTCCCGCTCACGTGGGGCGCGCGAGAATGGAGCGCGGTCTTGCGGTCTGGTCGGGTGTTTGATCGTTTTGCTCACTTGCGTCAATTCAGCCTCGGGCGGAGCATATTCCGCTGCTTACTTTATGCACGAAGTTTTGCCAGCTGTGCTCCGAGCCACGACTGGAGTCCTTCTGCGTGCTTTGGCATCGTCAGATGAAAAAATGGTGGCGATTCAGATCCTGATCGCGTTCGAGCCCAACAGATCCGGTGTACTGCACTGATGTTCGCGGCATCTCCGTCTCTGGACCGCCGGTGTTGCATCATACTTCGTGCAGCAATCTGGCACAAACGATAGCCCTCAATGTCTTGCACATCCCTTTGGCCCTGTCTTGCCCCTCCCAAACTCCGTACGCCCTTTCGACGCATGCTTTGAACTCATTCTGAAACGCAGCACAGATCCCCTCACACACAACCTGTCCATCTTGTCTAATCTTCTGTCACCCAAGCCAGTGAGCCCATGATCTAATCTGCTCCAACGCCAGACATCACACTTTGTATCTTCGTTCCAGGCTTGGCCAAGGCGCCGGCGGCTCGCTATCTCCCTCGTGGCCAATGATCCCATTCTATCCTCTTATCGCACCTCCAAATCTAATCAGATAAGTACCCCCGATCTTAGAATCAACAACTCGATCACCGCACCACTCAGAGTACTCTATACTGTCANTCTATNCTGTATCTCGTCGTTCTCGACCGCGTCCTAGAAGCGCTGCATGTCTTCTTTACCGAGGCCAGCAACGGTCGAGAAGCCAATCTAACTTGGCATTTATCTTATCTCCCAATCGCGCACGCAAACGTGCTGCCTCTTGGACACGAAACAGCGGCGTCTACCAACCGCTACATCCTGAATCCTTACCGAAGTGACAACGGTACCGATCGAGAAGCTATTTAGATTTTAGAATGCATTCGTGATCTTATCTCCCAATCGCGCGCGCACACATATCCTCCTCGCGTTTACCGCAGCGGACTAGGCCGCAAGATGAAGAAGTCGCTAGGCCAAGAAGCGCGGCGAGCAAGCGTCCCCGGGCCCGCGCGCCATAGCGTGCTTCGTGCACGCGAAGAGGATCACCGTGCAGCTGAGCCGCGGGATCGCGGGCAGCGTCGGCCACCACTGTCGCACGAAGTGCGCGCTCTCGGGGTACCAGTCCGGGTACTTGAATGGGTTCGGCATCTCGATATCGTGCTCGCTGGGGCGGCGCGGGATTGTGTAGCCGTCGAGGGCGGCGGGCGGCAGCATGCCGTTGCCTTGTAATATGGCAGGGGGAAGGTTGGGGAGGATGGTGGGAGTCATGATGACCTGGGAGATCTGGTGGGAGCCGGAGATGTTGGAGATGATGGGAAGCGGGGCCATGACGACGGGGATGTGGGTGTAGGATGCCGCAGAGCGGAACGGAGAGCGGTAGTGCGTAGGAGGGAGTCGCGGGAATGTGAAGCGGCGCGACTTGGCCCGCGGAGGGGAGAGCATCCTGCTCAGACGTGGTGCCGTGTCTTCGAGGCCTTGCGATTTTGAGACGTGTTCTCGGAGTAGTGAGAGCGGGTAGAAGTACTGCGCGGCGCCGTTCGCGCCCTCGGAATGGATGATGATCTCGTCGTCGTGGAAAATGCAAGACCAGTTGTCTTCGTTGCCCTGTCCCATCAATTCAGAAACAATTTATTGTGCCAGGAAGAGAGAATACGTACGCATTGAATCATGGTATCGATGAAAACATACTCGTCCTTGTCCCAGTCCAGAAGGACGAACAACCCAATAGTTGTCGAGTTCCACATCAGAACGAACCCGGATAGCAGGCGTAGGATAGGATCCAGAAGAAAGATGTTCATGACAATACCAGATGTCATGAACGTCCGTATGTGTGAGAAGGTGGGCGCCACATCCAGATGAGTGTTCACGCCAGTCTGTGCCGACTCTGGGAACTGTATCTGCATGATTTTGAACTCCATTTCGTGGTCGTCTCGACTGATGAATCATATTAGTCAATACATGATAATGGGACACGGGTAAAGCCGCCTCACCTTCCGCCCAAGTGTCTCGCCATAGTGAAGTAGACTGTCCTCCGCTCGAACTCGACCCTGCACTTCCACAGCTCCCATCGCTCTCCCGCATGCCATTCTGCCAACGCGCAATCCCGCAGGATATCCCACAGGATCACGCGACCGCCCTTCGTGGCGCACAGCGTGAAGCTGGCTGTGATGGGCGAGAGCCAGTCTACCTTTTCGTGTGGCGGGGTAGATACGATCTTGTACCAGCCATTGTTCTGCGATGTCATCGCGTTGTCGTCGTGAGTTGTAGACATCGTCCCGTCGGACGACACCGTTGTGGATGTCGGCGTGCCATCACGATCTGGCGCGAAGTATGCCGACAGCGCCGGTTGTGGTGTCCGCGTGAGCCAGCCATGCTCGAGAAGCTGGGCCTTGTTGACCAGTCGAATGAGTTGTGCGGTCGAGAGGTCTGAGAGGCGTTGGAAGCCCGTTAATGGAAGTGCTCGACATCTGCGAAGCAGCTCGACGGCGAGATGGCGGTATACGGGGCGCGTTACAACCAGGTAATGCAGAGGTTTACATGTCTGTGGTCCACAAGTTAGTCTCCCTTTCTGTAAAGGCAGATGGTCACAATACGCACAAGTTTCAAGCACTGGATGTCGTGAAAATCGAGGTGATATACAATGTTGAGCACCAAGTCATACGGTAGTTGCTGGAGTGAAGGCATGTTATGTGGGTTTACCTGTAGTCTCCTGTGGGCTCGTTATAAGACGATAATACAAAGACGTGGTACGAATATGAGGAGAACAAGGACAGGATGATGAAGGTGGCGGGCGCTCGCATTGAGCCCGGCCGGCCCGGTGCGCGTATGGTACAGCGTACAACAGCACAGCAGCTTGCAGCTTGCTGGAAACAGCATCGAGGCAGAGTTCATTGACGTCGTTACCGGTACGTACAGACGACTCGTGCGTGGTGTAGCAGGTCACCGTAGCATCAGCACCGCAGTCTGCTCTCGCCATAATAGGGTCTTGTTGTGTCCAAGAAAGGTGGGTGATCTAGAAGCTGCGCCGGCATACTCACTCGATCCCGTCTTTGTGACGATTCAAGCGCTGCATAGAATTCAGGACCCTGGTGACTATCTTACGCACGATTTTCAGGATAGGGTGGTGGTAGGATAGGACCACAGCGCCCTCCGCACCTCGAGGAAGCTGTTCGAGATTGGCTTTCACGGCCAGAAGCCGCCCGACGCCTCGAGGTGAGCCACATGCTACGGTGTCTACGTATCCATGATCTTCGATGCTACACTCTAGTCCTTCGACGCTACTTTCTTGATCTTCTGGAGCCCGCGCCACACGTGCATCGGTCGGCGGGAAACCCCAGCTGACCGCCTTCACACTGCTCAGCCTTGTGGTGTCCATCTTCCCTTTCATTTCGACGACAATTCCATCCACGTATTAGGTGCGTCCATCTCTCTACACGGCTTCCTTGATTAAAGGCCCTCGTGAACAGCGTAGGCTTCGTTACTCCTCTGGGTCGCCACGGCTCTGCATCTTGTGCCCTGGCATCGTACCATGGCGGGATGAATGTTCAAAATCGCGGACCTGTGACAGGGCTGCACCCACGAAGGCGCATGGAGACGGCTTCTTGCTCCACCCCCTTATGCTTTTGAGTAGACTTTGCGACCTTCGATTCCCTATGTCCGTCTGCTTCATGGATCCGACTAGGATGGTCTGGGGATTTCCCAGTAGCCTTTGGGGTATAAAAGCGCGACGTTCTACAGCATCCATTGCTCAAGCTGCCCAGCGAAGAAAAGCCAGTCTCTCCGGATCTCCTGCTCAACCGTCACCAGAATGCATCTCAGCGCTCGTCTATTCTCTCTGTCCGCTCTCTTCGCTTTAGCGGCTGCTCAGAGCCACACTGGTACCCGTACGTACCATCCGGCATCGCATTCGTCGGTCGACGCTAACGGCAGGTTCCAGTCTTTACCTTCGATCCCGGCCTCGGCGCGTGTGGCTTCACGAACACAAGCACGCAGATTGTCGCCTCGGTTTCGGAGACGTTCTTCCAGAACTTCCCGTAAGAACCTCGCCCGCACGTTCGTTACGAAAGCTGACCTCGCCTACAGAGGTGCAACTCAGAACCCGAATGAGTGAGCCCTACCCACTGTTAATAGCTGAACGGTCCGCATTGAGCTTGTCCTCAGCAATCCTATCTGCGCGCACAGCCTCAACATAACCTGTCTGTCTTTACTTTCCTCACATTCTCACTTGCGCTGATCTTGGTCACATGCGCTGCAGCGAACGGCACGAGTGTCACTGCTCAGGTCGTCGATGTCTGCCCTACCTGTCCCGAGTTCAACATCGGGCTGTCGCCTACGGCGTTCACGAAGTTCGCGCCGATCTCTCAGGGGATTGTGAACAACGTTACCTGGTCGGTTGTTTGAATGTGTCTATTCCGTCGAAGAACACTTTGTTACAAGCTTTTGGGTAGTATCCTTTGGCCAGATGTGTACGGACATTTTTGGGATGTATAAGCAATGAAATATTTGCTTCCGTGACTGTGAAAGTGGGTGCGAGCATTCAGAACCTCAACAACAGCTCCGCCACAACCCGCTCGCGCGCCACAACAGACACATGGTCCGTGCGCAAGACGCGCCGCTATATAAGCCGCGGCCAAACCATCTTAACACCTCATACTTACCTTGATGGCATAGGCCCCTTCACCTACCTGGGCTTATGGGCCGCGGGAGCTTCCCATAGCACGGCGACCCTGTCCTCAGGGAGACCCCGTGGTTTGTATGGGCTTCGGCTCATGCACCGTCTCAATATTTTCCTGTCCCGTTCCGGCCCTCGGGCTGGGCGGGCCTTTTTTTATTGCCCGTCTGCTGCTCTAACCCTAACCCTAATGTTTCGAAAGAAATAAAATATCGTTGGATTTGGTGTGCATATTTTTCGGATTTGGAAGTGTGAACAGTTTTTGGACAGGACGTCGAGTGAAAAAATGAGCTTTGGGTTGGGTTTGGATTGAGTTATTTACATTGTCTTGTGTTTTTCGAAATGCAACATTGCCCGGTCGATGCAGACAAATGTCAATTCACCCCCTAGGGCCTACACTCGTGAAACCCACATACCCAAGTATCAAACCCGCACGTATGTATCTACAAGCAGCACAGAGTCGCAGCAGTACAAATGAAACCGGGGACCTACCCCACAGACCACATATCTACAGACCCTCACTGCACGATCAGAACGGAATCAAACGAGACTGTCCAAGTTGAGAGATGACGGGATGGGATACAGGAACGGCGACATGCGATGTACCAAGACACGACAGGACAAGCGATGCGATGCGGGACGGCAGTACGGTACGGAAATGAGATCGATAGCGGGCTCGGGGGCGGAGAAGACTACAGCGGGCTTCTGATGGCAACGGCGGCGAGGCGACGGGCGAGGGGTGGTAATGGCGGGTGGCGAAGGTGGTGGGAATATGTGCTCTAGGCACGTGGTATGGCGCGGCCGGGTATGGGGCCTACGGGCGCGGGGATTAGTAGGCGAGAAGGTGGGAGGGCTGGGATCGGGTGGGTGTGCCGGGGCAGGAGGCGGGGACGGATGGGTATGCGGTGCGTGTGTCGCTCAGAGGCCCTGTATCTGCACGATGAGGAACTGCTTCTCGTCCTGCAGAAAGCGTCAGTGAGACATATGCAGCTGCCAGGGCGCGCGAGGGGCGTACGGTGAATTGCTCATCTGGCACGAGAGGGGAGTCTGTGTCAGCAGCGTGCTCATCGCAGAGGCACAGAAACACGCACCATCCTTGTCGTTGTGGAAGTTCTTGAGGAAGACGAGGAGCTTGTCCTTGTTCCGCCGCAGGATGCTCTCGATTTGTGGCGGCTTCTTCGGATTCGCGACGAACACCTGTGCCGGCGGGCGATACGCGCGGAAGTCAGCATCCACACGCGTCGGACACGAAACGACGGACCTTGAACACGTGGAAGGCCTCGAACTGGATGTTCTTGCTCTTGTCGCGGAGGAGGTTCATCATCATCTTGAGGTTCGCCTCGTTCGCGATATAGCGCGTCATGACGTTGAAATTCGCGCGATCGAGCAAGATCTCGCCGAGCAGTTTGAGTGATTGCCTCTTCGTGACGTAGTTATTCGACAGGATGAGCATCGTGAACGAGTGGAAGAAGCGGTCGTAGTTCTTGTCGAGGTACTCGGCGACCATGGGCTTATGCCGCGTGAGGGTCTCCTTCAGGCTCGAATACGCGTCACAGGAGATGCCGAAAGTCGTCGTCTCGATATAATGCGGAAACTTGTAGAACTCGTCGGAATACAGCAGCAGCTTGCACAGCGGCTCGTGGCGCAGCATCTCGCGCAGCATCATGCCGGTGTTAAGTGCGATGTCCTCGTTCTCGTACCCGACGAGCGCGGCGAAGAGCACCTCGCGCTTGGACGAGATGTACTCGACGGTCGGCCAGCGCGAGCCGATCTGGCGCCGGAGGAGGTTGTTGAACACCTGGACTGCNTCCTTGCGCGCCTCGAAGTCGAAGCGCGCGATGTGCACGACGAGCAGGTACAGCAGATCCGTGCTGTAGGTCTCCTGCGCGAGCTGGGCGAGCAGCTCCGGGACGGGGTCTGTGGGCAGGTCAGGCGGAGCGGGCGGAGACAGGAAGAAGAGCGCACCGCCGTCGGCGTAGAGCACGCCTTTGATCTGCTGCAGGTGTTTGCTGATTTCCTCGCTCGCCTGCGAGGACGTTAAATGGTACCGCAGTGTTTCCGCACGACACGCACCTTCTTTCTGGCCTCGCCAGGAGGTGCAGAGTCCAGTCTGAGGATGTTATCCCGCAATCCCCGAACAAGGTCGGGTGGCGTCCGCGGCTTCGTCTTGAAGAAGTTCATCGCTTGCAATCAAGCAGGTATATTTCTATCGACGCTGCAAGCAAAATGGGGTTCAAGGGGAACGAGGAGGAGGGGGAACGAGGATGAGGATGAAGGATGGCCCAAAGAGCGTGGCCGGGCTAATTCGAACAAGTTGACATTAGGCAGCGCTTCGGCTATAACGCCCTTATTTGTATTTGCTCAGCTCTCTTACACACCACCACTATACTTGATCGTGAAACTAGCATAGCTTCGAATTGGGTACGTTTTGCCCATCGTATATTGCGATGCTATGATACTGCTATGATAGTGCGGTCACAGCCCTCAGTTTGCCCCACGGGGAACCATTAAGTAGTTTGGTGAGCCGCTATCGTTTCCTATCCTGACTCCGTCCTGTCAGCGCGCTCCTTCCTCAGTGCATCTGCTGGAGCTAGCATGCGTTCATTGAAACGTTTCCGCAAGCCAAACACTCAGGCAAGTCCTACTGTTGCATCATTCTCGTCAGCTGTCCTCAGTCGACTCGACGCCACCAGCGGTTCCTGGAGCCCCTTCAGCTTCGACACGGATCTCTTTCGGTGCATGTCCGATGATCAATAGATCGTCTCTTCCGGTACGGGGCGTTGTGGTTGTGATTATCTGGCATCATCGCGATATTCCATATGTCGTTTTTGAACGGGTTTTAGTACGCCTCAGGGAGACCCATCATCAGGGATTACTGATGGTTTCAAACACTCAAATGCCCCTATCCGAGCAGAACAATTGGACAGGCTTGAAGGGTAATAGGACATGAAGATGGGTTCAGGTGAGAATACGTGGCCAACCGGCGTCATACTGACGAATCTTCCGTACCCACTAGCGCGCTCCGAGTCCGCGAGGCATACGTGCTTCTGCACCATGCGCTATCATATCCCCGCATGCGCTGCATGCACTTCACGTGCGGTTTCTCCATGCTCCTGTGGGCTCCTGTGTGCCTAGCAGTCTGCTTTTACGCGTGTTACAGTACTTATGAGCGTGATCCGCGACTCCGGTGCTTCCTGCAGAGACCGAAGTCTAAAATAAATAAGGGCTAGTCATTCCTAGGCAGTCGTGTATTGTCCCTCTCTTTTTCATCCTGCCCCCACGAAATGTAGTCTGCGATCGTCCTGGTTTTACCATGTCTGATCCGGCATGCTGCTTCGATGCTCTCAGAAAGAGTGGCAGCGACCAACCTGTGCTTTTTCAACAACAGGCCTCGGATAATTCCCCTGGCGCGCTGATTTGAACCACGAGCTCGCTGTAGACTTTTAAGGTAAATTCAACGAAATTGGTTGTGCTCGCCGTCTGTCGGGGATGCCGCCGTTGGCGGTACAGCGCCCTTCACGTGATGGGCGGCGGTGGATCAAAATGGCTGTCCTTGCGCGCGAACACAGCACCGACGCCCTCTATATCTCCACAACACCCTTGGCCACCCTCCACACACCCTCACCCTCATCTTTCATACACCCTACGCCCACCTCTCCCTGCATCTCAGCATCACCATGCCTTTCACGCCCGACGACGAGCTCGACCTCCAGTTCCCGCCCGAACTCATCTCGCAGCAAGTCCGCGCCCAGCTGCATCCCGACGTGCACGTACGTCTGCGCGTTGTACGCCGCACCACGCATGCTGACCTGTTCACCGCTCGACGCAGATCCGCCCACTCGCCTCGACGGACTACCACCGCGGGCACCTCGCCGTGCTCTCCGTGCTCACAGTCGTCACAGACCCAGGCGAGACCGCCTGGCGCGCGCAGTTCGACGCGGTGCGCGCGATNCCNTACACGTACTACACCGTCGTGCTCGTCGACAAGCACACGGACCGCCTCGTCGGCGTCGGCACCGTGTTCCTCGAGCGCAAGTTCCTGCGCGGGCTCAGCTGCGTCGGGCACATCGAGGACATCGCCGTGGACAAGAGCCAGCAGGGCCGCAAGCTCGGCCTGCGCATCATCCACGCGCTCACCGCCATCAGCGAGGGCCGCGGGTGCTACAAGACCATCCTCAACTGCAGCGAGCACAACGTCCGTGAGTGGCCGTGCGCGTGCGCGGCGAACGTGCGGCTGACGATTGGGCAGCGTTCTACGAGAAGTGCGGGTTCGAGCGGAAGGAGGCGGAGATGGTGCGTGTGTTGCTGCTCGTGCTGCGGTGCGATGATCTGATATGAATCGCGCGTTGTAGGCGAAATATGCCGACGAACGTTCGCGGACCCCAGTGCCCAGGGAAAGGCTGTAACTCGAGGAGGAGTGGCGAGTTCAAACTTTTACCGTCAACATTTGGGCTAGAGCGTAAGGACCATAGACCTTCGCGTCACGGACTCATTCATTGTAACAGGATATATCCTAGAGATACCATTTCATCGTGTAACTTATATCCTTCTTGTCCAATCATGTCTTGGTGCTTGCATGATTCCTTCTATCCTTGAGGACGGTGGCTCTAGGGCCCGATAATGTTTATTTTAATTTCTTCCTGGCGGGAGAAAAATCAACAAACATTCAATGTGTTGCATTCCGCGAACTAATCCACTGATAGCCACAGGCGCGTATTGCAAGCCCGGCTTCAGAATGATTTGTGACGGAGACATTGAGCAGCCGGTTGTCATCTTGCTCAATATCGGACTGCTTCAACTGAGAACGAGGGCCGCATGGGATTGGAAGGGCCATAGGTCTACGGTACGCGCGGGCATGATATTACACTACATGTACACCTGGTCATGAACAACTTCTCCCGATCGCATAGACAATCCATATCGAACTGATACCGAAACAAATAAACAAATAATAAAACGCCAACACGAAGCGGCGCATAACGTAGGTGAATAGATATCATAATGCCATCAACACCTGCACCCACACCCGAAACAATCAGCACCACGTCCCCAGACCACAGTCGAAGCGTAACCCACCTCATCAGTAATCCTCATACTCCTCCTCCTTCACCCCGCCCGCCAACGACGGCGCAGGTCCGTCGGGCGCGAAGCCAAAGAACAAGAAGGGCGATGCGCGACGCGATGCCTGCCGNCGTGGGCGAAGTCGCGCAGGGGCAAAGAAAAGGGTCGGGCGCAATGTCGGCAGGCGGCGGGGCACGCGCGGCGAGGGCGAGGGCAGGGCCGACGAGGGCGAGGACAGGGCGGACAAGGCGCCTCGGCTGCCCAAGCGGCAGTGTGCGCTGCTGATTGGATTCTGCGGGACGGGGTGTGCGGGGATGCAGATGTGCGTACTTTGTCGATGCGCGGGCGTGTTCTTTGTATGTACGGCATTGAATGTGTTACAGACAGCCGGACGTGCGTACGATCGAGGGCGTCTTGTTCGATGCCCTTGTGCGTGCAGGGGCGGTGTCGCAAGACAATGCAGACGATCCCGTGAAGGTGTGCACACTTCGCTTTTGAAGTTTTCTACAGGTGCCAGAAATTCTGAGGCATGTGTGAAAGGTAAATCTAGGACGCGCCGCACGTACCGATGCAGGAGTGCATGCTGCAGGAAATGTTGTATCCATGAAGATTATCACTCAAATTCCGGACGTCCCTGACCTTGTCGCCCGCGTGAACGAACTCCTCCCGCCAGAAGTCCGTCTGTGGGGCTACGTTCGCGTTCAAAACTCCTTTAGCGCCAGAGTGTATGTTCCCATATTTTTTCCGTCTTTCTTTGCTCATGTACAGCCGTAGATCCTGCGATAGCCGCAAATATACCTATTTCTTCCCCAGCTACCTGCTCATCCCCCCGAAACCAGGCAGCGGCTTGCACAAAGCCCTGCAGAGCCAAGCACCGTCATCTTCATCGAACGCCGAGCCTACTCCTGATCCTACGCATTCCTTCTGGGCGGGACATGTCAGCGACACAGCAGAGGATGATCTGCGTCGGAAACGGCAGTGCCGGGTAAGCCCCGAGATGATGGAACGCCTGCGCGCGACGGCCGCGAAGTTCGAGGGCACGCATAATTTTCACAATTTCACAGTTGGACGCGACTTCGGCGACCGGAGCACCCAGCGACACATGAAGAAAATCGAGGTTTGTTTAACGTTCTTGTTAAAGAGTCTCTCAATCTGGACGTTGCATCACAGATCGCGGACCCGGCGGTCTATGGAGACACGGAATGGATAAGCGTCATGTTCCATGGCCAGAGCTTCATGCTGCATCAGGCAGGTCCTTTTTTTCGTGCTTACATGGCTTGTGCTCACAAAACGTGATAGATTGTAAGTATGCAATGTATGCAACGCGTACGATCTTCTTGATGCCTGTTTTTTTTTTGCCAGCGCAAAATGATGGCTTCTCTCGTGCTATCTTGCCGCACCGGCACCCCAGCACAAGTGATCGACGAGGTGTGTACCCATCTCCCCATCCATGCTTAAATATTTATTCGCACCACTAGTTGTACGGCCCGCGCCACGTCTTCATCCCCAAAATGCCGTCGCTCGGCCTACTGCTAGAGCACCCGATCTTCGACTCGTACAACCGCAAGGTCGAGGGCCTGAACACGAAGCTGTCCCCCACGGACGCGGACTTCCGCCCGCCGATCGACTTTGACGCACACGCGGAGACGATCGCGGCGTTCAAGCAGGCGCAGATCTACGACCGCATGCGTAGCATCGAGGACCGCGGCGGCGTGTGCGTGTTTCTCCCTGCTCTACAGACCATAAGTGCGAAGTGCTGATCGTCGGACTGGCAGCTTCGACGCGTGGGTCCGCTCGGTGGACTCGTACACGGGCGGCGACCTCGCGTATCTGAACACGAAGGGCATCATCCCCGCCGGCGCGATCATCAAGAAGGGCGAGCGCCGCGCGCAGCCGTTCCACGAGAAGAAACGCTTCGATGCGACGGACTATTCCGCGACGGGCAATGTCGAGGAGCAAGAGCGCGAGGAAGAAGAGGAAGAGGAGGGTGTGTTGGATAAGGCCAAGCTCGCAGACATGGAGGGGTAATTTATGTCCTTTGATATACACTGTAGTCATCTCTTGTTGTGTTTGATGTATCTCATGGAACCACAGCTTAGCTGAAATGTTGGTTGTGATACAATGTCAGACGTCGATACAATAAGTGCAGCAACTTTACATGGGGCTATGTCTGGAACTTCCGCATCGTCTGAATCTCGTCCAGCAGCGCCTGCAGCCTGTCGTCGTCAATCTTCACCAGACTAGAGCAGATAAACGCCATCAGCACGATCCCGCCTGCCACACGGGCGGGTACACACACCTCGGGACGATGCTCTTCGCCTCCTCCGCATCCGCAGGACACAGGTTCGCGATCTGCGCCGTCTCGAACTGCGTCAGCGCCGGCTCCCGCCGCAGCGTCCTGCAACCGCATCAGCTCGCTCACACGCGCACGAAGCCGAATACGACGCACTCGCGGACGGCCGACGCGGAGTCGGTCGTGTTGAATTTTGCAAAGTTCTTCACATACTCGAGCGTCTTGTTGTATACCCTGCACACGCGCACGTCAGCAAGCCACTACACACGAGTCGGATGGCGTACGCTGTGTCGGGTGCGTCCTTGTCCCGGTTCTCGAGGAGGTACTTCACCTCCGAGATGAGCAGGCACCCGGCGTTGTTGAACTCTGCGCTGTGTTATTAGGTACGCTAGGGGCACGGAGGCGGGCCGTACCGGGGCCGAGCTTCAGCTGCGAGGCATCCTCCTCCTCCACGTTCGGTCGGTGGCGCAGGCGGGTGGTCATGACGAGTTGCAGACGAAGCGTTGTTTGCCAAAAGCTTCGGTTTTACACAATGTCAAACAGCGACAAACACCCACGTCCCCAGTCATTTCGAAAGGCACTCAGTTATATGCGGATGGGTAAAACTGCGGAGCAGCGTACAAACAAACTATATTCACTCTACCTGCTACGACAGGAGTCCAGAGGACACGGAGATACAACACAAAGAAACGTGCGAAAACAGCTGACATGCGACGCCCGTCTCGTCTCCCGCGCCGCAGCCGGGAGCAGACAGACCACCAAGATAATCATACCCTACCGCGCACATAGCCGTCCGTGTGTGACTACGAGTGCGCGCCGTCCTCCGCGCCCCCGCCCACCGTCGTCCCGTCCGCCCCCTCCACCGGCCCGTCGGCCTTGTCCTGAGGAGAAGCAGAAGCGGACGCAGACTCGCCCGGCGCACTCCGCCCCGCCTTCGGGTTAAACAGCTCCGCCCCGCCCTTCGGCGGCGGGCGCTCGAACGCGCGGTCCTCCTCGCGACTCTGCGCCTGCGCTAGCACGCCGCTGTACGACGCCTGCTGCAGAGCCGCCTGTGGCAGCTGCGATACGCGCATCGCGGTCGGCTGCCGTGGTACATGTGATGCTCGTACCCTTGCTGTTGACAAGGGGAAGGGATGCACAGCTGAACAGAGACAATGAGCTACACGATAATGGAAGAGTGAAGGGCGGTGCACGTACACGGTGCCGGGGCCACACGCCTGGAGGACGAACTTGCCACCCACGCACTGGGCGAACTGATCATTCACGCAGGCGTCCTGGCCGGCCGTGCAAGACGAGGTAGCCGTGAGAGACTTGAAATTGTTGCTGCAGGACGATGCATGTGAGCCGGGCAGCCCAGAGAAGAAATAAAAGACACGTACTTCTCAGAGGTGGCCTGCTGGCCATTGGCTGTCTGAGTCGCAGCATCGGCGGCACGGCGTTCTCGCATCGGCACGGCCGAGACACCGACAGACAAAACAAAAAGAAGTGCAGAAATGGCGGGGAGCTGCATGATGAAGCTAGGCTGGGTATGAGGTCGTAAATGAAGGAATAACAATATTATAATAACAGGTCTGGAGGAGGCAGCTCAGAAAGATGTCGCAGACACCAGGGCTTCTTGCTTCACGGAAGCGCAAGTGCAGCAAGCGATCACAGATCGCGAAACGAAGGGAAAGAAGAACGAAGGGAGAAGGGAGAAGTAACGAACGAGATGGACGACGATGCGAAAGCTAAGGCTGCGCATGCCAAGACAGCCCACCTTTATACCTGGGGCTTTCAATCGAGCACATTGCGCCGGCGCCAGGGGTAGAAGGGCAAATCAAGCAATAGAATGAACCTGTACAAGTGATGGGGCTGCGCTCCAGGGTTTGAGTGACCCTGCATAGCCTGCATGGTCCGTAGTCTGTGATGTAGGTTGCGAGACCAGGTAGGCTAGCGAGCAACGAGTATCAAACTGGCCTCATCGCGATCACGGCAGGTGGTTGAATCGTGTACTTTCTTGTGATAGTATAGATCTGCGTTAGAAATTCACGAACTCAGTAAGATTTCAAGTCCTCACCAGTATCGTAAACCACTAGGCGGCAATCGACATTCATGATCGAGTTGCTGAAGATTTCTACAATATAAGCTGTCTCGGGAAAAAGGACGTGATTTGGCTGTATGTGACGTCCACTGGGTACGTCCGTAGGCATCCAAAGGCATGATGTACCAAACAGTATAGGCGCACACCCCTGCGTTTTGCACGTCGTCGCACCCCTCAATGGCTGTCCCATCGAGACGAGCCTGTCCGAATGCGAAAGTATGCCTCCTGCGGACAGTTGGACCGCCTCGGGTTGGTCAGTGTCCAACAGCGCCTGGCAGCCGGTCCCATCAGCCTGAGGGTGTACCATCAGACATCTGACGCCCGACGCATTCTGTCTAGCAACTTGCACCGTCAAAGACGCGTCTGGGGAACGTCCAAGAGCTTTGACGCAGTGAAGACGCAGAGCTGAAAGTGACAGGCGAAGCAAGCGTAGACATTTCTCCCCAAGCGGAGGCGAACAGTATGTTGGATCGCGAGCCCCGCGTTCAATAGCCGCCTGAGTGAGATGGGGTTGAAACGCTGATGCATCGATGCGATCCTGCAAGGTACTGATCATCGGACGTCCGGCGCCATGTGCTTTGTTGTCGACCATGATCAGATGCGCCGACGACAGACGCGTTTTGGGAAAGTGCGCCCTTGCGTTGTTTCGAATGACAGAAACTCGAGGGTGAGATTCCGGGCCTCCCACGC
Organism: Hericium alpestre; assembly: GCA_004681135.1. NCBI lineage: Eukaryota > Fungi > Basidiomycota > Agaricomycetes > Russulales > Hericiaceae > Hericium > Hericium alpestre. Next base: position 1,017 of record SFCI01000576.1, on the reverse strand, counting down.
AGGCCATGTGCAAGCGAAAAAGATGTTGTCTAGAAGAGAAACGACTGTCTTTTTGATGTCAGCACTGGGCAGCACTCTCCAGGGCTTGACGCGTCAAAAGCGGATGCCACTGGCCGAACCTGAGAGCTGTACATGGGTTCGATGCGACGAACGATCGAGCAGCGTAACCAAGACATCTGCTGCGTAAGTAATCGATACTGAATCCTGGATTGATTGGTATGCAACTAGGTCATCCTCAACTCAATGGACATATGACGCAGGGCTCACCGCGCTTGGAATGTATCGCATTCAGCTAGTCTATCGCTGGCACTTTGGGGTATATAAGAGCAGTAAGCGGGATCTGAAGACATTAACATCAGCGACCGCTCCCTCTCCCGCCTCAACAGGATGACGTGGTACCCGCTTTGCTGTGGAGACTGATCAGAAACACATCCCAGCTTTGGACTATGACACTTGCCTGTGAGTTCAACAGCTTCGGCCACAGGATCAAACTGAGCTGACGTCTCTAGTGCTGCGGGAGGTCAACACATGAGGGCACTGACAATACAGTAGGAGTCGAAGCAGAAAAGGTACCGTACACATGCCAACCAGACCTCAAGCTCGCGCAAGGCAAGAAGATATCAAATAACCTCGTAGATTAAGTACGCACAGTAATAACGACGCACGGAGGGCTACATGGTATGTATACAACAGCAAGACCTACAACTAACCACCAACGGAGAAGACGTGCGAATAAGTTATGCCATCAAAGCAACGTGAGGGGTGTGAACGCGAAGGGATGGGACGAAGAACAGAGAAACGGCTTAGTTCTTGCCGCCCTTGGCCGCGGAGCCAGCAGCAGCCTTGCCATCGGCCGTGACCGTGAACTGTGCAAGCAAGGTCAGCGTGGAACATGCAAAGGGTCAAACAATGACGCACGTAGATCTGGTCGTCCATCGAGCCATGCTGCGCGACGGCGACGAGCACCGGCTGGTGGTTCGCAGCGCTGTTGATCGACGAGAGGCGGTACGTGCCCTC
>SFCI01000575.1:0-18654 GCA_004681135.1 Hericium alpestre | reverse complement strand
TGTGAGGCATACAAAGAAAAGGGTATATGCCATAGGTAGGTAGCCGGGCGGAATGGGGGTAACTCATGATCCTTCCGACTCGTCGATAAAGATGTCGGTATAATGTTCGAGAATGGTTTCAATGGCCTGAATACAATTTCATAAGCAATCCGAACAACCTGAAGAGCCCCCAAGCACTGACCTTGTTTTGTAGTGTGGGATCGACCATCCCACCGTTCTGACCGTTACTGACGTTTGCCATCATGCCTTGGCCCAGAAGAGTTGGTCCGAAGACTATGGAGATATTTGAGATTGACATTGAGTTCTCTGCCTCATGTTGTACGATCCTGAATACAAAAGGGTCGGATTAATCAGACACAGAGATAGCAATGGCACCGACTTATGTAGATGTCCGAGGAAATATTTGAGCGTTGCGTAGTTCGCATCTGGAAGGTCATTGACACGTTCATGGAGCCGAATATGACGAAGCCGATCGTTATCGAGCTCTGTGCTCAGATGATCAACGGCTGTTGCTTCGCGATCAGATAAGATGCACGCACTGGCTGCTTCAAGGAACCCTTGGTGCAAATGCGCTGTCAATAACGGCTCGGGGAGCTCGCGAAGCCATAATTTCATCACGCTTGTAACGTTGTTAATGTCCGAAGACCATTCGTCTGCATCGAGGTTGACAGCGTCCAAATCTGCACAGACACCATAGCTATAAGATTGCTGTTATGTCAAAATGAAGACAAAACATATATTTACCTTTATCTAGGCGTTCCTTGAGCTTGTTGATTTTGCTCATGGTGCCGCTGATACGATATATACCAACGGAAGACAGACCATACTTCTCTATCGCCTCGCAGCACTTCTCCATGATCGGCGGGACCTCGGCGTTATCGCGTGCCATTTGTTCCGCGAGGTCAACACCGAAAGTGGGTCGACCTCTATCGGGCAACTGTGAATTGCTGCTACCAGGTGTATATGCACCAAGGTGACTGCGGTCGACATGGTGTGGTAAAGGCGGCAGCTAGCAGAGATGCGTGAAGCTCAGATCCACAGATGACAGAAGAATGACGTACAAATCCCTCGTGCTCAGGACCATTCCGCCGTGGTCCTCGTTGAACACCTCCGTGAGCGTATGCATAGTTTTGCATGTACATCTTGAAATCGGAGCGATTGTCGATTGATTCTATGACAGCCTTGAGGCCGGGGCCTGAAGAGGGTGAGAGAAACTTTGAGTTCGCTGTTTCGTAATGGTAAGTGTGCTTTACCTTCGTCCATCGGAGTAGGCGCCAGTGTCGAACCGTCGCTGAGGACGATGCTCTCGAAAAGGAATGCATAACGAGTCATATGGTATTGTGTGCCTAGGTCGATTTCGTCGGCACATTCCTTCAAAGCCTACGTAGACACGGAGTAAGCAAAGTCATGATAACAGGTAATCTTCGCACTCACCCGCAATATTCGAGGCAGTTGGAAATTGAAGTATTCTTGTCTCAGGCTCTGGGTTTCCGTCACCGCTTTGCGATAAGCATCCGAGGCCTGAGATACTCGAGCCCGAATATCATCTTCCTGGCGTTGTATCTGAGAAACCATCAACATATATTGCAAAAAGAGTACCATTTGGATCTAGACATACATTTCCTGGATTTTTCCCCTTTAGTAACAGGCCGCCCTTCGCGACAGCCTTGCCAATCACTCTCTTGCCACCCGGAGATCGACCCTGTACACCCGTGTCTTTGAAAGATTCGCCTTCTTTCTGTAGCAATATGCGCTCCAGCTCCTCGGCACTGGTATCAAACCGTGCTTTGCACTTCTCAGTCGTAAGCTCCGAGTCCTGAAGACTACGTTCGTAGCGGGTGGCCAGTTCTTTCGTCTGAAGGACCAGCGATTGATATATCGCCAATATATGACAGATAAAATGGTGCGAACCTGCTTCCGATTCTTGTCAACTTCCTTGGCTAGGTTAGCGAGCTCCTCGCTCATCTCATTTAGTCGCGACGCAAACTTGATCCTGTTCTCGGCCATGGTTTCATGGATCTTCATAGACGACTGCCACGCTTTGACGAAAGTCCTGATATCTGTTCGGTGGAAGAAATACGATTCAAAATTGTTGAGGACTTACCCAGCTTTACCGTCATTCATCGAATATACCTCAGAAGTGTTCTTCGAAAGCTTCTGCATCCCCCTCCCATACTCTTCTTCTAACACCGCTCGTTTCTTGAAGAAGACAGATGCCTCCTTAATAGCGCACAATAGACTGAATACTCACGAACATATCTACTTAATTCAATTACTCACTCGACATGATACCATACTCTGCTTGATTCTGTCAAGTAACAGCGGAACGCTGCACTGCAACGGAACATATCAGCCCTATCACACGATACGAGGTTGGCCAGACTCACATCCAGCTCACACAGGGCTCTAAGCACGCTTTCGTCGAAGCTAGGCTCGACGACTGTGACTGTTTCACTAGGGGCAACCGACGGGGCATCTCGCTTGTCCGCACCAGCAATCACACTGTCCCGCCACCGTGAAAGTGATGCTCTGGCGACTCGGTATCTGTGCTTGACCGCGGTGGAGACGACGCAATTCCAGACGGAAATGGGGGCATAGAAGGTGCGTCGACATGGGAGGAAAGGCTTGAGGACGGTGGCATCTGGGACGCGGATATAGAGGGTTGCGCCGGATAGAGCGCATGTGAAGCATGGCTATTCGTCGGCGAGCTCAGCTCGCGGGCGTCGGGATTGTCGTAAATCGCCTGGGGGCCATCTTCGGACATGGTCGCGGTCGAAGTAGAAGCAGCGTCGCAGCCGCTGTGCAGGTCGCAGCCGTGGTCGTCGTCGTCGCCTTGGTCGATTAGCCGACTGGGGTAGTAACCGTGGGAATCCACGCCACCACCCAACGCCCAAAATAGTAATACTGATCATCGTTTCCCTCCCCGACGGTCCGACAGCTGTTGTGGTCATGATTATCTCTGTGTTTTTGTGATATAGGGCGTTCAACTGAATTGTCTAGCGACAGTATTTTTTTTGAAGCCTGATGGGAAGTGCTGATTTAAAAATACTGATGATCTTAAAATCCCTCAGGCCTCAACCGCCACTCGTAAAGTATCGACATCGTCCAGGATATCTAGTACAATCTGCATTCAACATCATATCCACCATAGGAGGATCTCAAAGTGTGCGTTCAGCTATCGTAAAGTGACCTACAGCTTTCACGCTCACTGCATCTGACATCCATTCCCAACTTACACAGTGTTGCTGATCCGAAAGATCGACTCATCATCTCCCCCAATTTCTTCGTGTAGAAAGCTCGCGTTGCAGGCGGCTTCAATATCACTACTCAACAGACTTGACCGAATGGACCTTTTTGCCTTGCCCCCGATGCAGAAATGCTAGCATGGAAAAGGCGAACACATCTCAGTGCTATGGCGCGAAACATTCTATACTTTTCTCAGTCAGCACAGTGCCGGGAGTCACGCTATCATCGAGTCTTATCGAACTATAGAGATTTTAATCTACGAAACGGGACTACTGTCATCGTATTTGCTAGGTATTGAGGCTGGACATCCCTCCTCGTACGAGACATAGAAAAGGAGGCATTCTTTTGCCTCACGTTACTCGCCTTTCGATGGCGCCCGAAGCTTGGTGTGCTAAGTACTGGGCCACAAGGTATTTCCATCGATATTCACGGCATAAAATTCGGAGGTAAGTGGAATTCCATCTACGTCACAACCGTCAGTGCTCAGACGCCTTGCATATGGAACAGAAGCCGGCGAAACACGCATTAAGGAATCCGATCATGATTCGCGCCTTGGAGAAGGAAACTTCCTTCCTCGATGTGCAGGGAAGTCATTTACCGAGGACCCGTACGTCCATAGACAAGTACAGTCGAGAACTTGGCGACGAGCTCGCGCCGGCGGCTGTGGACACAGGCGTCTATCTGTCTGACTCCCTGGTCCTCGGAACGTGGAAATCACAGCGATCGATTTCATAGCGCCCGGTTCTCACGTCCATTCACGAGTTCCAGGACAGGTTACCGCATCGCAATAATTCTGCCAAGACGTTGTCCTCGTTCCCGGTTGCCGTATCATGTGGAGAATCGATGGGGAATGAAGAAAGAAACACAGACGAAGCAATGAAGTGAGGGGCCACAAACCCCAAGCTGCCCATCCTCCGATTTCCTTTGTCTCTTTCAGTTGTGGATATCCTTTGTGAACCTCTCGGCGTTTCATAGCACCCCCTGAGAATGAACAACATGGCCTGAAGGGAGGTAAAATAAACAGCCCATGGCACCCAGCGCTGGGATCGTCGTCCTTTTCGGCAAAACAGTTGCGTCAGTGCACGTATCCGAGGTGGACCAGCCTATCATCTGCGTTGACTTATGCGCGAGATCACCGTGGATGTTTGGTTTGGATTCGGTGGACGGGCGATGTAGTATCTATGCTGCAATCTGGCAACCTGTTTTCGACCGGAATAAATTCCATTCGCTTTGTTTTTGACAGCTGTAAGTCCTGCACGGAGCTGCGTAGGCTTCTAACACCGAATGGCTTACCCATAAAATTCTTGTCAAGTCTAAACACCTCTTCCATCATTTGAGTGGACATCTCGGAGTGATCGATAACAAGATTGCATTGCAGATCCTGTACACTGCGTGTGTTAAGTAAGACAAGACAATAGTACTGGTTATATGAGTAAATGAAAGCCCTCATTCCCATTGCAATTACCGATCGCCAATAGCTCGCATGCCTATGATGTAAGTAGATTAGTGCAGATATCAAGAAAATATTAGGTGCTCGTTAGCAGATTAGCGGTCGTGCGGGGGTGCAGTACAGGTCTCTTGAGTGCATACGCATGCGAGAGGTGAATCAATTAGCATTTGGGGCATCTCCCAGGCACAACGCGCGGTTCATCTCTGGGCTGAATCCTATATGTCGAATAATCATCAGAAAATGCCACGATGCAGTTGTGCATCGAAATGCTCACTGCTGCCTGCAGACTCCCTGGCATTGATGGGGTTCACGCTTGTGATATTGGCTCACGCGGCACGCTGGCGACCTGCAGTCAACCTGTGGAGGGCGTGAGGCAGTCAGTCATGTGTTGCGATGTGGTCGGGAGTGGCCTACTTCATTCCCGTCCCTGCGTACAATATGTCCGCAGCCGGCGAAGTGAGTGACGATGATAATGCGGTAGCACATTTTGCAGGTAGAAAACTGGACGTGGAGATGCTGGGAGGCCTGGGACCAGGAGAATGGTGAATCCATATCGACTTCAGAAACATTTATACCGCAAAGCATTCTGCACCTCGTCTGGCTCCTATGCAAGATCGCGAAGGACATCAAACCCTATGAAGTCCGTTGTTGCACGGCCGTTAGTTGGAAACGCTCGTGGAGACGAGTACCGGGCGTCCTCGTCATGCAGATGGACAAGCACCGACGATCCCATCGACACCTGGTCGAGAGCATCTCAGGACCTTGGCGCCGATGAAAACCCCTGACCAGAGAACGGGAATGCAGATATCCCATAGTTGCCTGCGGGGATTAGCAACAGCGGAGGATGCGATGTCGATCTTACTGATACAGCGATCGGACTGCACGGTCAACGAATCGTCCCTTCACACGGCGGAGACGCGTGTAGACGCGTCAAGAGTTTGGTCTTCGTCAAAGCAAGCAACACACCGCGCGGTCAGGGTCGGTGAGCCACGCAGATCGCAATAGTCGCTGTAGCCAGCAAGGCTGTGGGCGCCCTGGGGGACGAGTTCCAGAAACGGCAGACGGATTCGGGACGTACAACGCGGGTGGTCAACATGTTTTCCGATATCTCGATTGACCCTCTCCTGTGACCAAAGAACGTCAACGAGTGAATACACAAGGATATTCCTTCACCCACATTCCGAACGCTTGCAGACATGAGCGCCCAAGATCCTGTGGGCGCCTTTGTGGCGAGCGATCTAGACATAGATCACGGCAGTTATGAGGATGAGGCCCCCGATGCGTCATCTTGAAAGTTTTCAGATTCCAAATGGATATCGATGATGAACGGAGTCGGACACAGCTAGACAGGGCAGCGTGGAGTTGGTGTCGACGGGTCCTGGGCATGCGGGCCTACGAAAAAAACGTAAAAGGGAATTGTTGGCTGTTCAAGCCAACGCGTGCAGAGATAGAAGATACAGGAAACGCAGGAAAATGCATTTCAGTAAATACAGTATACAGAAATCACACATCAATATATAATCCAGACATACCATGCCCTGCACTATCGAGCATAGAGCATTGGGCGTAGTATTTGACCAAACGGAGTCTGGCTGTTTTCAGGCGCTGCATGGCCTCCTTGACAGTTCCATTTTTGAGGGTCTTGACCAAGACCGACAAGTAATCGTCACTTGAGCCTTGTGCGGCTCTGACTTCAATTTCTTCCAAGCGCTTGAGCAGCTCGACCGATCCGGAAGAGGCAAATAGCATCGTCCCACCCCCTTGTCAGCCAAAATCAATTGATGTGGTCGCCAGTGCATTTCCGAATGATTTGGCTCACCGCTCTTCAGCAATTCAATAGCATCACAAATCAAAACACCCCACCACGACTTGGGCGTCACCTCTTCCTGAAACATGGCTAGAAGGTCCAATGCGGCATTTCGTAGGTCCCCGTTCGACCGTCGCTGATGAAACTCGGCGTATCGAACAGCAAACGCCAGCCGATGAACAAAAATACCATTAGCGCTTGGATTTGACCTTAATGACTGCAGTGAAGGCGCGACGGCTGCAACTGAGCGAACGAAAACTTCGGGCCCTGGATACGACTTAGTAAGAAAAATACTAGCATTCCACAACCCTCGCTGACCTCGAAGGATATACTCTCTCAGGATGGAATCAACGACTCGTCCAAGTCCCGTCCAGTCTTCAGCTGAAGCCATGTAGGAGATCGCCAATCCGTATTCCCGTTGTCGAAGGAAAGTCTGCGCTGCGATCTGAAGGTCTGTCAGAAGGCGCGCCACGAAACCCAAAAGCGATCAGACGAACGCTGCAAACCATTCGTCCAACATTCTCCCTTTCATGCTCGGAGCAAATCTGGATGACTTCCTTCAAGACCCCAGCAACGTGATCTGATCGTGCTTTCGCATCTTCTGCACTTGTTGATACGGGTGCTTGGCCGTTCAACTGAGAAAGGCTGGGAACGCGGAGCAGGACTTGATCTGCTCGCTCCATTCCTATTGGACCGCATGCGCACATGTAGTCCACAGTAATCCTCCATAGAGCAGGATCTGAACGAAGGTATTCTGCATATGAAAGGATATGTTGTTGCCGTAGTGAAAGTTCTGAGCTGGAATCCCGATCAACACCCTGGCTTCAAATAGTGATGGCGATCCGCTTACTCGACGTCGGGCTTTCTATCTATGAGGTCGATGGCCTCCATGAGGTCTGCCAGTTGTGCCGCCAACCAGATATCGAGTCGGGCGCTATGGAGAAGTGCATCTTCAGGCTGTCCTGAGAAGAGCGCAGCATGTATCGCGTCCTCCAGGTTGGTTGGATCGAAAGGCACATCCTCCAATATTTGCCCAACCACGTCACTATGTCACGGATCAGCAATGTTCTCCAGTCGGGAAGGATGCTGCTCACGGAAGATTCTGTCTCCGCAGCCTGTTGTCGACAAAGACCGCCCACGCAGCGACTATCTCCTTCCAATCTGCACCCACATCGAGGCAGATGCGCTCAATGACTTCTGAGCGACCTTCAAGTATGCCCACAATGTCGCTGAGCTGCTCCCACCAATTTTCGAAATCATCATGTCGCATATCTTCTTCCACTCGGTCAAGTTCCAAACGCAACGATTTGACCTTATCTTTCCACCGACGGTGAGCAATGACAAATTCTCTTTCAGCTGAAAACTGAGTCAAGCGGGGACGAGACGCCAAAAGTGGACTGAGTCGTTGGGCCAAGTCTCGCAGGTCTTCCGACGGGTGACGAGATAAGACATCCAAGAAGAAAACGGAGGCTTTGGTAAGCCCGCGTAAGACAGTCCTGAGCGTCCCATCGTTAGCAATAATTAAAGAGAAAGAAAAAGATCTGCAAATACCGAATGAGATACGGCCAGAATGTCTCGTCTTCCCATGGGCGCTTCTGAGAGCTCAAGCTGTCTCCCTCCTCGGATGAGGGTTCTATGAAATGAATATTTAACCATTCCATGAGGTCTTCGCCCACTGGCGCATCCCTCGAGTCATCCTCCACCAGGTAGAGGACAACGAACAGGGACAGGCAAGTATATAAGGTCCTGTAATGATCTGGTTCGAATTGTAATGGTTCAGCCCTTGCGCGGGTCTGCTTGATCAATTAAACAGCTGCACTACGTTGAAATCGCGAGAACACTTACAGATGTCAACACCCAGCAATTTCGGGTAAACGAAACATAGTCCGTCGCCAATCTATTTATTTCTCTTCGTCTATCTTCGTCTCTCAGTCTTTCTATTGCAGTCAGCATAGGAAGTCTTGAATCACATTCAAAAACGTACAGCGCGCTATCCCGTTGGGGAGCTTGCTTGTATATATTTTGAAGCGCGGCAAAGGTCACGGACGTATCTGTAATAAGCTTCGCGAATCAATTAGTTGGGGAAGTCCATATATTAAAGAATACATACCAGACGTCGTTCTGAAGACGGCGCTCGCTCAATGCTCGCGGTGTAGATGTCTTGTTCCTTGGGATATGGGATGGGCAATGTCTCGAGCGCTCGAGGGTCGACCTGTAAAAGCAGGTCGATAGAAAGAACAATGATATGTCATTTGACGTACTGCAATTGTTGCGAACACCGCCATAGAGCTGTCTCGAGGAGAACATGCAAGCGACAGCATCCGACCGGACTGGATGAACTCTTCTTCGCCATCTTTCTCAAACAAAGCCGGCACTAGATGCACGGCGTCCTGTGAGTTCATATTGTGGTCTGGTCCAGACTGAGAGTCAAAGTCAATCTGAGAAACGACCACAAGGACAGCCCTTGGAAGTTTGGAAGGAGAATGCAGAGTAAGTAAACCTGAGCGAGCAGACGCGTCGCGTTATGCGTTACACAGAGTCACATGTGTGACCCACGCGCTAATTCCCACAGAAATACCTGCTTTTCGAGCGGCGCTCTAACGACGCTTGTAGTTCCCCGACGACACGTCTCCGATCGTTTAACGAAATCAGTTTCAAGCTCTGGGCCGTCGCAGTGCCGTCGCAGTGCACACCGGACATCGTTTCATGCTGCTGGCAGACAGCCGCAACAAATGGCGAGTATCCATACCTGGACAGCGGCGGACGCCTGTCCAGTCTCCGTGATTCGGGCGACTCATCTACTAGACTCTTGCCTTCCCTCCAATTCCCGGTACTCGGTGGGCGCGCTGAAAATGCTAAAGCATGATAATCAACGGCAGACTACATGATCAACCTGAAAATCCAATCAAGCTAGTCCGTCTCCATGCTTCGAAACTTCTGCATACTAATCTCAAGCCTTCATGGAACTGAACAGTCGGACGACCATTGCTTACAACTCCATGACATAGTCCGCATCTTGGCGGCAGGGAGAGGCAAATTCGCGCCTTGGTCTCGCGGTAAAGATTGCAATACCTGTGGCTCAATGTCGCATCCGCGAGTCGAGACTCGATATGGAGCCATGATGTTGTAATGCAACAGCAGTGTTCAAACGGCCGCTGACATGTCGATCGGGCTGTGAAAGTATATGCTAGCAGAAGATCAATCACGTCGCTTCCTCTCGGTGATTGTCAAGGAACGCCGCTTTACAAACCGTATCCTTGCATGGCCAGAGCAGGGTCGGATAATATCGCACCTACGGTTCCGTATGCGACCTTGCCTGGTGAGCGCAATATTTCACTGGGCAGATCGATATTCATAAAAAGCTTCGAACAGATCCACCACAAGGAAGTGGTATAGCGTGAATTATGATGTGCCACTCACAAATTTTCAATCCAGCAGGCCCACTCGTCTCCCTATTATCCTGTATAGGGCACAAGTTTGACTGGAAAGCAGACGTACGCTCAAACACCGGTAAATGGGTATGGGAACTTATCTACCAATCCTGAAGCATGCCACCTCCCAACAGTCGGAACATATGGATCTCTTTCAGCGGCGCGCTGAGATGTCATTCACTCGGAGAAGCGTAATTCCGGTGTCGCATGCAGTTCCCTTCATCGTTTGTACTGGAGCAGAAACCCCTGGAGGTACGCCCGAACCTTCTACCCCATAATTACCGTTTTTGCGGACGATCCTCCGCTGATTACCCCGGAACATTCAATTCCGGGCTGTGCGCAATGACAGCAGTTAGGCAATGCTATGGCAACAATGCCAGGGAGATATCTGCACTCCCAAGACCTCATGCGTCTTTTTGTTTTCGATGCAGTGTCTTTGCCTCGCGGATTCAACGTTGTGCTGAACGATCACGTGATGAAAGTGCATCGCACGGCGGTGACATCGCTGCTGGACGATGAATGGTGCGCCTGATAATCCGCTCCCTTGGACATCAATCTCTGGGCCTCCTTCAGACCCCCTTCCCCTCCCACTGGCAGTCTTGGTCTTGTATGGAGCATGGCGTCTGACAGGTCTGTACATCTCCAGTATCTCGTGTTCACAGTCTCACAAATATAAGTAACTAGAACCCACATCTTTACTTCAAATTTCCCCGCATGAAATCGCTTATTGGCACCTTCCAGACCCAGTATACCGGAAATGTATCTGTCGTCTGGCTTGGGACATTTTTACCGCGGCTAGCGAGCACTCGTGTTTTATCCTTTTATGTAATATCGCATCGAAAGACGTACTAGACGTGTTCCCTCTCCGTCCAAGAGTCTCTCTGGGGCTGTTTTGGACAAACTATTGAATCCAGAGACGGTGAGCGCGTCTGTCTGTTCACGTTACGAGTATTGGGCTGAGTTTGATGCGTTGATTCTGCGTGAAGGGCTGTCCTCGTGTCTCGTTGCGGTCCCGCAGCTATCACCAACATTCAAGCCAGTCGGGTGGTTTCATTCGCATCTTGTTGCCGGGCCCAATCGGTGTGCTGCCCTGTTGACTGACGAGCGCCTGGAGCTTGGGTACGGCAACATACCTTCTCATCAGCGCTGCAGGGTCTATCAAATTGCGGCCTTTCCACCAAGGACTGTTTCTTCCTCTGTGAGCAGCATGAGAACCATTTCACGGAACCACATCCCTGGTCCTCGCCTTGGTACCCGTGTATGTCCTTTCTGAACGCCAGCGGATCCCCGCACATCTCGATGCAAGACGCCGGTTCGAGAATCACGACAGATCTCGGAGACTTGACACCGCACGAGCGTTTGGGCCCGGACCTACCGCGTTTCATCGCCGAGCTCATCGTTTACAACTCCGGCGCCGTTTTTTCATTGAGACAGGTCTCATGGTACAATCCAGGCTCATTGGTGAGCAGCCAGAGCCAGAATAGAAAGTCACCTTCGTCGTTCTTCCATTTTCGCATCTAGATTCTAGTGCATCTGCAACATCGCGACGGTGCCTGTGTTTGAGTCACATCTCCATTCTCAGGGGCTTCAATATTCTCAGCGTCTTCGATGCTGGAGCCCCGGAACCTGTGTCCATGACTCCATAGGAAGATGAGCCTGAAGGAGACGCTCTGTCGTATCCAGGTGCCACGAATACATCTATGGCCAGCGCCCCGTTTTCCTGAGACCACGAACGTTGGTACCGCCCGCTTCATGGGAACGCTCTAGCGTGGTGAAATCGCTATCTCACCACGGTACTGTTTTCCGGACAAATCTCAGCGCCTATCATGCCATCGAGCTCAAAACTGAATCGATATCTGTGTACGCCACACGTCGAGATGTACGATATGCGGCGGAGTCCAGGAACTTTAGGCGCGCGCACAGGACACGCATCTGCATCCAATTGTTCCGCTCTTTCTTGTTCCTTGTCTCAGTTGACCGCAGTCAAAGCGCTACAGCAAGACACCAACGGAACGCTCGCCATGTTTCAATGTGCGCAGCGATCATCAACCTGAAGTCGGTTCGCCGAATGGCCCCTCTTCTGAGACTCTTCGTCGCGCGCCGCTTGCGCGCCTATTTGTGTCAGGAAAGTCAGGTGACCGCGTGTCCCAGCACTGAGAGTAAACTCGGTTTCGTTTGAGCAAACCATCCTACACGAAAACTGTCCTGGAAATAGAACATGAGTCACAAGAAAGGAACTCAGGCGTTAGACGGTCTCTCCAAGTTGCCAGTGGCGAGCGCGCGTGTTCATAGAATGTTTCATATCTTCTCGTCATTATGTCATTATTGTACCGGTACCATCTCCTCTGTCGCGCTACCTCTACGTCCTATCGTCTCTGCATAATTTGAACTGGGTTTGAGTTCGTTGAGTGTGATGCTATGAAAGCAAACATATTCAACGACGAGCCAAGATATAGTACTCGGCATCGTCGGCCGAATGGAACCGGGCCCTCAACCGGTCGTCGCCACAGAAGATGATCGTGTCAGGCGTACGGCAGTCTTTGCATGCATGACTTCCAAGTATCTGAACTCTCAATCTACCCCCTTTTCTGTACATGATGAACTGCAAAAGACATCGCCAACGGTGTCACATGAATCAGCAAGTTGTAAAGCATTTCTTTCATTTGCCACGGTGATGTCGCGAGTACAATCCGCGTCGGGCTCGCGATCAGCGTAGACAGGTGCGTAGGTAAGTAGTGTGTAATCGCAATTCTTATAAAGCAGTTCTAACTAAGTAGCAATTACAGTTCCCAGTTCATCTGCGTCATGGGATAAAACTACGGAAAGACGGCGGCGTTGTCTCGCGATGCGAGTTGAAGGTACAGTAATGTCCATGAATCCATCGAACACGAGAATACAACAACATCCGGCCGGGCGTGCGACGCATAGTGAGCGCGGCCTGTGGACAAGACGGATCTTGTGTCCTAAATGTTTAATAGTGGAGGCGTCTGAAAGAACAAGGTGGAGGTGAGTACGAGGCTTGTGCGTCGATGACAAACAACAAAGACATACCGGCTTTATTTACAGGCAAAGGCAGTACAGTGAAACTCCCCTTCAGGCCATGTTACCGTTGAGGCGCTTCATCGGCCTCCTCTCCACGAAGTGCACACGGGCAGCTCCCGCGGCGACAGTCTCCTTCTCCATTTCCTCGAACCCGACCGAGGAGATAACCCGTTTCCTCCTCTCCTCCATGTCGCGCGAGACCTGCCTTCTCTCCATCTCCGAGTCCATATCGAATGATGAGGCCGTGGCGTTGTAAACCCAGCCGTTCTCCCGAGCACCTTGAGTGCCGACCGAGCGCGCCGGTCGACAATACGTCTCTTCACGGCGCGCCCTTGGGGGTGCTCGGGACGAGAGGGCATCCCCAGACCAAGGTTCACCATGTCCTTGAACTTGTCCTTGGCGGGCGACGCAGAGGGGAGGCAGTCGGACTTGCCGACTGGAGACGCGAGAGGCGAAAATGATTTGGAGAATGTCACGGGTGGGGAGCGAGGAGTGGCGGGGCCATCGGACGCGCGCGCGCCCTCCTCGAGGGAGCGGAACTGCGCCTGGCTGGTCGACACGACCTCGCGGACTTTCGCAGCCCAGTCCTCGAGATCGTAGAGCTTATGCAGCATCATCTTGAACGTGAAAGGATAGCGCTTCGGAATAGTAGGTGTCGCGAGAGTGTTGCGACGGGGGCGAGGTGTAGACGGAGGGACGGGGATGGATGGGGAAGGGGACGGTGCGGCGGGGGTAGGTGTAGATGGCTCGTCTATCTCAGGTTCGTCCTCAACCGGCGCATCCTTCGCAAGAACGCTTCGGAGGTTCTTCAGGAGGGGCTCCATGTCCTTGGGAACCCATGATTCGGTGGTGGCATCGGATGAGGAGGGGACTTCAAGTCGGGGGCGAGGCTGGCTGAGCTTCTCGAAGAAGTAGAACAGCCGTGCAAATTCGGCGGTCTTCTCGCTCTGAGACTTGGTGGGTCGGTTGGTAGCCTCCATGATGTCGATCGCTGATGTTCCTAATGTGGAGTGTAGGAGAGTTGATGAAGAGGGCACGAGGATCACAAAGAACAGTGGTGCAAAAAGCTAATGTCGTTCGATGAGGGGGAATACCGGTGAAGGTAGGTGAGCGAGTTCAAAGCGGACTGCGTCCTTATATCTAATGGCGCTAAGCAAATGCGAGCAGGCCACGCCGCCCATTGTCTCGCATATTGTGGACCTCGGTGCCACCCATCCGCCTCGCGCAGGTGGTTTAGCCGGGTGGACTGCTTGCTCAATAGCATCGCCTTAGCAACAACGGATATACGGCCTGCTAAATGAAAGGACAATAAATTTGTTGGTCTTTCGCATTCAACGCCTTTTGATCATCTTCTCTTCAGACAGTGATAAGATGTCTAGATTTTGCAGGCAAGCATTACACACGCGTCTAATCCTTATACCGGGGACAATTATCATCCAGTGGGATACTATTGTTCCTCTGACACCTTAACGCTTGTCGAAGAACCGGCCATCATGTCAACCTGATCTTACTCTATGATATAGCAGCACGCTAGGTGTATAAGCTGAACATAACAAGGTCCTTGGGGTATTCTAAAGCTAAGCTACAATAATGACTGAAGTGTGATTAATGACATAGAGCAGTGACCAATTGCAGATCCGAGTGAGAATGGAGAAAACAGAACACATCTTGCGACATTAGGAATAAAGCTGATTTTGCGGATGCATCACGCATTCCTTCAGTCTCATTACCACGGGCGCCTCCGGACTCTGATTCTCCCCTCCTTCCGAAGAATCCAGAGCTTCGTCCACCTCGGCTTCCCTCCATCGTACAGGGATTCTACCTCCTCGCTATTGTCCGACTCCCTACCGTTCGGGCAGCTGAACCAAGAACTCCATCGGACTGTTTCCAGGTCCTTCAGCATCTGCGCCATCCTGATGCTCAACGTGAGCTCGTCGTCGCGACCTCGCAGGCTGTGCTTCTGGAGGCAGTCGACACAGGTCGATGGCATGCCGGCGCACTCATGGACTGCGTTGTGCCTAGATAAGTAGGGGGCCATGGAGAGCGGCGTGGACATCCCCATGACGAGTTTCTCTCTTCGCAATATGTCTTGGACCATCGGGCTTTGTGGGGCAGAGAACACGTCGACAGATGGGGAGCTGAGAGGACTACTTGACTCTTTGACTTCGGGTGGATGCCCATCGATGTGGTCGTAGAGAACGGTCTCGTGCGAGACGAAGACGCCGAGCGACAAATGGCGGAGGTGCTTTAAGAGCTTGAGGGGCGTGCTGTAATATATCTGCATATATGCACGTCTTTCAGCTCTCATAACCAGTGCTCTTCACTTTCATGTCCACTCACGGCCAGTTCTTCGATAGTGTCGACCATACTGCCGACGGGAGAATGCACGACACAGCCGGCAGATTCCTCGAGGCAGCCCCAGCAGCAAGCATCGTCGACCCTTTCTGCGACGCTCAACTCCAGCATCTGGATGTTTGGGCAGCGATCCGCGATCTTCTCAAGGAGGGCCTTGCTGATTTGCGGGAGCGAGGTGAGCTTTAGTGTGGTTATCGTCGCCGGCAGTTGCTGAAGATCTTTGACCACGCGAGTATGAAGGTTAAGGAGGCTTTCTGGCAAGAATGAAATATGCAATGTGGTAAGCGGAAAGCGATCCATCGGCAGGGAGTTCGTTTGCAGAATATTGGACGTAATAGACAGGGCCCTGGCGCCGAAGTAAGCATGAGAGGTGGGTATATGCACTGTATATGCGCATGAAACGAACCGAATATAGCAGAACCACGCAGGAAAGCGACGAATCTTCTCGACCTCTCTTGTGAAGTTCAATTTAACGTTAGAAAAATGCGATCGCAATGCGATTTGTCTAAACTGGCGCGAGGCGAGGCTGAAACCGGCGATGGCGGAGAACTTGCGGCCTTCGGATTCAAGAAGTATTTCGACAATGGCATCCGTAAGCTCGACCGGAAATTTGTTCTAACGATGGCTTGTCTCGATGAAGACTCACGAAGGTGTGACGACCGTTACTCACCGTGCTGTGAGCCAGAGATCTACGAGCTCGGGGAGAAGCCAGCTGCTGAATAGACGTCTGCCGAGAACGAATAGGCATGTATGTACCGACGTTGAGACAGGCGAGAAATCTATATGCAGAGGATAGTGTACACTATAAACAGTGGTATGAGCGTGGAGGAGGGTAAGAGCATGAGCATGTAGTACAACGCGACGCGACGTAGTCATGTGGAAGGTAATGCGGATCACGTGACACCTAAAGTACAGTGCACTGCGAAAAACTCTGCGAAAAGCGTACAACAGCCCGACAGCATACAGACAGCACAGAAAATGGAAGAAACGTCAAACCAAGAGCATTCATGCCGAGGCAGGCAGGGGAGTCGCATCAGAGGCCTGCGCCTGCGCATACCGCTGCTTTGCCTCGTCCGCGGGACATTCCTCAACGCCCGCCTTCTCCTTCTCCGCGTCACTCCCATCCAACCACGCTTCGCAGCGGACGAACATGTCGCGGTCGGGGAAGACTTCGGTGATGTCAGTCTCAAACCCCTCCATGGACAGCGTGTATCGCCGCCAGAGCTTGCGCTTGCCGTCCTCGAGTTCCTCGGAGCCGCACGCGAGCAGCGCGAACTCGGGCACCTTTCCTATACGCCGGAACATCTGTCCGATGGCGAACTTCTCGTCAAGGAAGAGACGCTCGCACAGCGGGCTGGTGATCGTGACCGTGCTGGTGGCGACGCAGACCATCTTGCGCGAGCACTGGAGGTGGACCTCGCGGCGCTGCGTGACGGGGTGCTCTGGAGATGCCAGTTGGGTGCGCGGGGAGTTGTGCGCATAGATGGGGTTGATAGTGATCGTGCGGGCGAAGAACGCGCTGCATTTCTGTGTCAATATGCGAACGGGAGATATATCGGTTCCCCTACCTCAGGAGCCTTTGAAGGTCACCATGCGCGGAAAGCATGATGCGCTCGATGCCAGAAACATCGACAGGCCATGTGTACTGAGGCACAGTGACTTCAGGATCACGGTCGTGGTGTGCCGATAAAAATGAAGACTCACGGCGACGCTAGTAGTGTTTGTCTTGAATGAGTCGATGACGGCCATAGTCAAGGATTCGAACACTGCGCAGGTCAGAAGTCTGAGTGAAGAGTGGGTAGGGGAGGTGAGGATATTAGACGAGGTGCCTGCTGCAATGCGCACTCCTTAAATACCTGGAACGTACAATCCGGCGGTCCCAAATACCGGGAAAGCAGATATGAGCTTCCCAAATGATTAATATTTGATCTCCCGCTGGGTTCGCAGACTGGCCGATGCGATGGCCGGAAGACCATAAGCACTTCATACGTATCAGGCGCACGGACATGCACGTTTCATCTGCCCTGCGCTTGATGTCACTTAGAGCTAGGGACCTGACGATTAGCAGTGTAAGGCAAGTCCGAACCCTGAAAAAATGGATAGAACTTCCACCGCCGTCTGCTATAGGCAAGCCCCATCAAATGTCCTCCTCATCCACTAACAGCCGCTCTTGAAGAACGCTTCTCGAACAGAAGATGTAAAGGTTTGAGCTCGTTTGGGCATCAGCTTCCATCTGGTTACATATATCAGAGGCTTGTACTATTTGACGACTTACGTTGTTCTCAGCGCCTGATAGCAGGACTATGGAGTAGCTGATTCTGCTATTCATCTCAGATTGTGCACTTGTACAAATGGGCATAGATATGTTCCTGTGGTCTTAACTTAAGATAAAGCAGAGACGGAATTCGTACAGATTCAAGGATCGCGCATGGACGGGCTTCATGCGCGATTATGTTTGAATGTGTCGAGCCATCGATATACGGGGATGTTTCGCCTCATGCACATGCCTCAATGACGAGGTCTGGCAGAAGACTATGAGATAACGCGAAGTAGCGATCAACCTGGCTCGCGTTATTCTGACACATGGCCACGGAAAAATCAATGATGGACGCAACGTGTTGCTTGCATGCCTGCAGAAGACCTACCTTTGCGCAACGTGCAGGCCTAGCGCTTTATCAGAGCACAAAGGAACGGTCAATTATATATGCACGTATCTGAATGCCGATGCAATCTCCAGTTTGGAGGGTGCAGGAGGAGCGAGCCGCTCTGAACATCATGAGGCCAGCAGGGCGCCGCACTCTGCAGCGCCAAGTCTGGCGGCAGTAGGCGACATGGAATCAGAAAGACAGAAAGGACTACCACTCCTGCACGCACTATCTATCGTCCAAGCATATTGGGTTATCATGAGAGTCCGACTCGGACCTGCTGCATCAGTCATCAATTCGAGACCTTTTGACGTCAATATGGCAGAGTAGAACGACGTCTCAACATATAACTTGGTGATGCCGACGATATGTTGGGCAAGTCTAAGCTTAGCTCGCCAGGCCAAGCGCGAACAGCACCACGAAAAATTGAGGCCGTTATATGTATCTGATATTTGACGCGGACGTGCAGGGCTACGCGCCGGTTGAACGTTGAGCTACCGTGGCAGAAAGTGTCAGTCCTTTTTTTTTTTGGATTCCATATTGCCTTGCGATGCTGTTGCGTCATGCGGCATTACACTCTGTAAAAAAGCAAAGTCGAGCGCTAGTCTCCGGAAGTCGGAGCGCAGTCGAATGATGAGTTGCGAGCGAGTTTGTTTAAGAATTTAGACTGCCGGTTGA
>SFCI01000574.1:0-18670 GCA_004681135.1 Hericium alpestre | reverse complement strand
TCCTGCGCCGGAGTCGCGGGCGGCCCATTCACGACGACCGTTACGCCTTCCCTTATCGTGCCGCCTGCGGGCTATACCACAGGGACATTTACGACCCATCTAGCTACAGCGTACCACTAATCCAGTACCCTCATCTTCCGTCCCATCTGGCACCTTGCCCTTCCGCTGTGTAGATCAGTTGCTACTTATATATTATTGTACCTCGGTTTCTCTCTGTCGGATCGCATCATATCGGATTGAGATACGCACGCGGGGCTGCCGGGTCTCGGTAAGAATGTAAGGGGCACGGCTATCGGTCTTGTAACCCGAGGCACAAGTTCCCCGCAATGCGCTTCTGAGAGGCGGATAGGCGACGTGTGTATGCGGCGCCTCTCACTTCCCCGACGTCAAACAACGCCACGGAAGGTGCGTGCGCGCCAGAGCCCCCTACAAGCCAAGACCGTCTGGAGGCGGGGGCGGCGCTTGAGCGGGAGGCCAGCCTGACCTCGCCCGTAAATAGGACCATCCATGACCCCGCCGACGAGCAGTCAACATCAGATGACACCGTACAGGCTTACTTACAACGGACTTGAGGGGGAGCTCATCAAGCAGCAGGTACGAAGCCGATCGATAGCCAGCCTATTGGGTGCTCAGAAAATCGAACCCCGATATAAGTGCGGGGTGACTAACGCGACCCGCCGCATCCTCCAACGCACCTCTTCTCATACCACGATTCCCTCCTGCTGCTACCCTGCGATACCCTAATCTTCGTGAGCTGCGCGCGCTGCTCCATTTGGGACGCTCGCTGACCTGAGGATCGCCCGGGATGCAGTAGACGAGGCGATATCACGTGCGTCGTCGCTCTTCACCAAGCACTTGATTCATCCCAGGCAGGTGTGCTCTCATAAATGTGCGCTTTACACTGCTAACGGCCGTCTCCCACCCTGCCCGCTCCTTCTCCGCGCCTGTCTTAATTACCGGTACGCCGTCGCGACCGACCGACATCTGTCCGCCCCACACTTCGGACCGTGCTGTGTCTGCTGTATCTGCACTCGCCATGGCGGGACGCCTGCGCCAAATCACGGACCATGTCCGCCCACAGCCCGCGAGCATGGACCAAGCAGGTGCGCACACCCGCACCTCCGTTTTTGCGGGATCTGATCGCCGTTGCGCTGCAGAATCCTGGGACGAAGTGCCCCTCGCCCCGCCCGACAGGTGCGCACGCACTGTTTGGTAGACGCCGCGTAGCTGACGGTGTGGGTGTAGCATCTTCAAGCTGACGGCGGCATACAAGGCGGATCCGTTTCCGCAGAAGGTGAACCTTGGCGTTGGCGCGTATAGAGATGACGACGATAAGCCGTGGGTGCTGCCCGTCGTGCGGAAGGTGCGTGCCTTGGTTCTTCTTCCCCGCATTCCCCACCGGCTCCTGCGTGCATACACATGTGCACCGCACCGACATCCGCCTCCACTCTCCACGCATGCAATTACTCATCGTACATCATGCGCTCGACAGGCCTCGGAGATCCTCATCCGCGACCCGAACCTCGATCATGAATATCTGCCCATTACCGGCCTGCCCGAGTTCACGTCCGCGGCGCGCGGCTGATCCTGGGGGCCGACTCCGCCGCTATCACGGAGGGCCGCACCGTGAGCGTGCAGACGATCTCGGGCACGGGCGCGAACCACCTCGCGGCGCTCTTCCTCAGCCGGTACTACCACTTCAACGGCGACAAGCGGGTCTACATCTCGGACCCAACGTGGGGTGCGCGCCACCACATCTCACTCGCCTGCTAATGCTCACGGCGCGGACAGTGAACCACTTTGCGATCATGCGCAACGTGGGCATCGAGCCCGCGACGTACCCGTACTACGACCCGCAGACGATCGGGCTGGACCTGGAGTACTTGGCGGCGATGAAGAAGCATGGGACCGCGCCGCCGAGCGCACTCCTATTGGAGTGGACGCCGCTGGAGCGGTGCATCATGTACGTTTCCACTCTGATGTTGACGACGACTCTCAAGCTCAACATATATATAGGTATTTCAATTTTATCATTGCGGGGGATGAGGAGAACAAGTTCAAGTTGCGAATGGTGGGTAGACATTCATTATCTGAGAGTCGGGCTGACGGCAGATCTTAGCGGTCTCTGGAACCTGAAGCTGATTAGCTCGCATGCCAAGGCATCCGTTTGTATCAATACTGCCTTCACTGTGGGCATATCTTATCCGTCCACTGTATCTCCTAGCATTTGTAGATTATGCGGTTGTATCCCGATTTTTGAAGCCAGGTCCATTCCATTTCCCGGCTTGCCTCGATTGAACAATGTGTATGAAGAATCCGGATTCTACCGGATCTACAGCGTACAGGGATTCGGAGGGCGACTTGCAACGACAAAGCTCCACGGCCCGTCGAGCAGATCACCAACGCCCACAACAGACATGTTCCTGCTTTGTGGTGGTGGTGCTCAGTTAGCGCTTTAGTTCGCTAGCGTCCGGCTGGCCACCTTCAAATGTCGTTCTTGCTGTGCGATACAAGTTCAAACTAAAGTGGATCGTCGGGTGCTTCAGGTTATCAGATACTCGCGAAGGAGTTGCCTCCCGATAGGACAGCCTGCCACTCATGGTTGCCTCTCGGCATATCCTTGCGTCGTGCTTATTGCTTGCCTTCCAGCAACCATCCCATCGCAACCATCTCGCAGCATCTTAAGCTGTAAGTGCATGATTCTATTCTTTCCCTAGCTGTTGCTCTGACACTCAGTGCTTATTAGCGTATCATTGCTCCGTGCTGCTGAATCGATAATGTTACTGCCGCTATGCAAACAGGCTCACAAGACGACTTTGAGCTGGACACCACGTACGTCGTTAACGAGGGCCTCTTCCCATTCCAATACCGCTCATACATTATGCCATTTCACTTCGACAGCGCTGAAGATCACTGGCTCGCCGCCCTCCGCCCTCGACTGGCTCATATTGATACAATCAAGGACCATCGGCATCTTCAGACGGCGCTGGAGCGGGAGGCCGACGCCATGCAAAGGGCACTCTCCGTCCTACGCACGCATCACAATGCTATTTCCCCCATCTGTCGCTTTCCGCTGGAAATTCTGTGTCGGATTTTTGCGTTTAATGCTGTTGACGAACCTCCGAGTCGCAAACTGAAGGATTGGCCAGATATCAGCATCGTTCTTGGATGGATCCGAGTCACGCATGTCTGTCGCTATTGGCGCGAAGCGGCGCTGCAAGAGCCGACTCTTTGGGCTGATGTGACGGATGGTCTGGGATTGGAATGGAGCAAGTTGATGCTGGCTCGTTCGAAGACTGTCCCCATTTCCATGTCAATCTCCGGTGGTGAAGGTTTGGACGAAAATTTGTCTCAGAACTTTTCCCACCTGTCCCACCTCGATATACAGGTCTCCAACAGCTCGCTTTCTCGTGAAGCCGCGTATTGGAATGTGCCTGCCCCGCTACTAGAGTCGCTATCCCTATCGGCATTCTCTGATCTTATCTCTCTTCCAGCTCATCCATTTGGAGATCATGCGCCTTTGCTGCGTCGGGTCCGCCTCTACAATGTTTATCTGCCATATAATTCACCTAAACTCTCCAATCTCACTCATTTGAGTCTCAGCTGGTCCCCTTACTATCAACATAGAGATTCATCAGCTTTCTCATATGCGGCTCGGAGTAGCTTTCAAATCGAACATCTCTTGGGTTCACTTGCAAGAATGCCTACGCTGCGGACGTTAACCCTCGATAATTGTATTCCATCTCCACTGCAGAACTTTTCGCCGATCCGACACTCGACGCCCTCCATTATGCTACCATACCTGGAGACGCTCAAATCAGTGGGTACTGAGGCGCAATGTGCCGGAATCTTGGACCACCTCGATCACGCTTGCAGATCAGATCAAGGCATGGAGATGTGACGTTCCAACGCATGAAGGGAATCAAAGCGCGCGTCCCTCCATTCCTGCAGACTCGCCCGCAATTGAAATTGTGCATTATCGCAGGCACGCTTGTTACTCTTTTCAAGACATATGCAGTATTTTCCCTCTGGATGAATTGCGAGTGTTCCACAAGAGGACTGATTGGTGCTCGCACATAGCCGATCCATACGAATGGCTAGCTGTCTTGAGCAGTTGCAAGGCTCTCGAGGATGGTTTAGTCCAAGGCAGCGACATCCTCCGTTTCAGCGTACCCTTCTTCAACCTCGCTCCCGTAATCGAGCCCGGTACCATAAGGCATCCAGAAGATCTGCAAGAAGCTCCCAGGCGGGATCAGGTCTTCTTCCCAAATCTGCGGTCACTCAGCCTGTACGAGGCTGACTTCCGTTCATACCACGACACAGGCCACCAATTTCACCACTCCCTTGCGAAGTGGCTTCGTATTCGCCGGGCCTTTGCGCCTTTACCCCGGCTGCGTATCATTAACAGCAGTATCACACGAAAGCAGGTGAACGTCCTCAGGAAGGTGGTCAAGCTCGACATATCTCAGAGTCATCTGAGAGAAAATTCCGAATCAGAACGACGGAGTGGATAAGCAGGAAGGCAAGGTACTTAGATATCGATGCAGACGATGGAAGGATGATGAAGCTGTTGACGAACGCTTCCGTCACGAATCGACACAGAGATGGCTGATCGCATACTCGAGTGCAGTACTAACATATGTAGTCCGTGTAAGTCTGTCGGAAAGAACATTTATTCTGATGACATGTGAACATGTCATGTATCCATCATCTCTACGCTGCCGTCCATGGGTACTATGTTAGGACCCACGTACTTTGCACATACTACAGTATTCGTCTTTTTGAGTTCGAAGGGATATCAGAGCCTAGGTTCGTTCCAAACCGCTCTCGCGGGGTCTTGGTACGAGACTATATCAGAGCCAGCCCAACGTGTACGATCGTAACCACTGAGCCAATGACATGCGGTGAGAAACAGAAAGTGCGGATGCTGGGCGCCAACTCGAAACGTGCACCTTGTGTTGAACGTGCGCATCATCGACTTGGCTGACACCTACCATCACCACGTTCAGCTATCAGACTGACTATGGCGCTCCAGGCCTGTCTTCTATCTCCACTCCGTTACTCCTATCCTTCATATCCCCCTTGCATAGCGCGCCGCTCTCGATTCCCGTCGACGCTAGGCTGCCGGCCCACTAATGGACCCAGTCAAACGTGATCCACTCTTCGTCTTCGATGCGAACGTGCGCGTCGACTCTGACCTTCCCTATGGGCCCAATAATACATGTGAGACGCGCGAACATGCCGACGCCCGACGCCCACGATCGACCCGTACCAGAATGGCCGCAGGATCGCTCCTCTTCGCCTGCATCCTGACCTGGCTCTCTTGGACCGGTAGGGCATGGTGCATGGGGCCGTATCGCGCACTACGCGACGAAGGGTTAGGCAAGGGCAAGACTCCACACCTGGACTTGCCCAAGAGCCTCATGCGGAGGTGGGGGCAGTACGCGCCGTGGATACCTGCCCAGGCATACAAGGCGCTGCCGGAGGGATGTGTCGTGTCTCAGGTGCATTTCCTGTCGGTGCTCGATAAGATGTGATGTCATTAAACGGTGTTCGACGCGTCACGGATAGGTTAATCTCGTGAGTCCTGGGTCTCCTCATGCTGCTGTGCGAGATTCATGCTAAGATTGTGGCTAGCTTCAGCGCCATGGTGCCCGCTACCCCACGGAGGGCTCCGGTAAGCTGTACAAGGCTGCTGTTGACAAGCTGATTGCCGTGGACAAGTACAAAGCGGAGGAGTTGGAGTTCTTGAACAAGTTCAAGTATGACATGGGGACAGACGACCTTCTTCCCTTCGGTGCTGCTCAGTATGTGCTCGTTGTAGTTTATAAAAATCCCCCGTGCTGATCTCAAGTTAGATCATTTGACTCGGCGGGATCCGACTTTCATCGCTATTCACACCTTGTCAACAAAGACTCGGTTCCTTTCATTCGGTCGTCGGGCGCACCACGGGTCGTTGACACTGCGAAGAATTGGACTGCAGGTAGACACTTTTATTGTATTGCTACCCCTCCTTTCGAATCTCAGCCAGCCAATAGGGTTCTACCATGCAAGTGGCAAGAAGATCCAGCCTTCCATAAACCTAGTTATCCCAGAAGCTGTACGTTTCTTCTACATTGCTTGAATCTCCCTGCCGACGTTCTTCAGATGGGTAGCAACACCACACTCGATGATGACATGTGTCCCAACTCCAAGCTTAACGATGGGGATGAGCAAAGTGACCAATGGCTCAATATATTTGTACCGAAGATCACGAAGCGGTTGAATGCCGCTGCTCCAGGCGCAAACCTGACAGACCACGACACGGTCAGCTTGATGTCGATGTGCCCTTTCCATACGCTCGTGTCCGAGAAGCCGAGCCCGTTCTGCTTTCTTTTCTCCGAAGACGAGTTCGACGACTATCAATACTACAATGATCTGAACAAGTTTTACGGTAACGGGTAAGTCCACTTCCACTTTCCATACTCCTTTGCTAACNCGCTCCCGCAGGTACGGTGCGCCCCTCGGCCCCGTCCAAGCGTCGGCTACGTCAACCGAGCTCCTCGCGCGCCTGACCAACACCTCCGTGCACGACCACACGCAGACGAACCGCACCCTGGACCGCACTCCCGAGACCTTCCCGCTCGGCCGGCCCTTCTACGCGGACTTCACGCACGACAACGAGCTCAACTCGATCTACGCCGCGCTCGGGCTCTTCCCGCAGACGCTGCTGCCGGGGCGCGTGCTCGACCCGCGCGCGATTTAGCTCATATCTTGCGTAAATAAGGCGAAAACAAGCCCTTTCAGCCAAATAAATGCCGGCGCGATTTAAGAGTTTCTCCAGTGATATGACCCGTGACAAACCTATGGATTTCGCGCTGGCCAGAGGGCTGTGACGCGTGACGCGAGAATAGGTCGAAATGATACAGTAATCAAGACCCCACGCGTGTCGTTCTCATCCGCCTCGACTGCGTTAGTCTCGCTATGACAGGGTAGCCACTTATCTGCAACCAGGATCGACGTGTCTGCGACTGCGTCTGGCCCATTCCGGATCCCAGCTCGGTGCCCTGCATTCCCTCGGAGAGCACTACAACCACTACGCTAACAGGATGACTTTCCGCGGCCTTATTTTTATTCTATGATGTGTTTTGAAGCCCATTTAGATTCAGAGTCCCCTGATTTGCGGGACCTGATTGGATGAGGAGGTCATTTTAGACGTTAGCGAGGCATTTGAAATGGCCTCTGGAATATCATAACATAGATTCAAGGCCGCAGAAAGTCATCCACTATCTTTTGCGTGAAGTTCTCTATTCCATCGGAGGACCCTGCGACGTACGTGTGCACTCTATTTTCATTCTTATCGTCAAGCACTTCTGGGACACTGATGTTCTTAATCAGCAACCCGAGCTTTGCATGGCGCGTGTTCCGCGCCTCTACTGAGCTAGCCCACCGATCTTCATTAACATTCCCGAGACCAACAATTTTCGAGGCGGCCGAGCGTCTATGTCGCGCCATCTATGTTCATTAGCATTCCGTCCGCGTAACTGTGTTCGACTCGAGCCTTGGGCCTATTCCGGATTACAACTCGGCCCACCTGCATCCCTCGGAGGTACGCGTCCATCTTCGGTCGTCAAGCGCCTATAGGACTCCAGCGATGATCACGATTACTGGTCAGAGCTGTTTTGCAAGGTGCACGGTCTCCGCACGCCGATCCAGTTGCTGCTGGACTGGCCCACTGGGCTCCATACTATTCCCAAAGCCAGCGATTCTCGAGGGGGCGAAGCCCACCGCGATCATGCATGCAATTTGCACAACGGCCTTGTGTCGAGCCCAAGCACGCCGGATGGGCCAAGAGCGCAACATATTAGCCGACTGGATTCCATTCCCGAGACCAACAAGCCCCGAGGCGGCGATGCCGCAAACCTGGTCTGTATGGGTTTGGCGCATCGGTCGTGTGCCAGGGCCATACGCGCCCAAGCCGGCCTAGGCGCATGGGTACCTTCTGCGCTTTGCGTTCTGTATAGCCGTAGGCCGCCCCATTGTGACGGAAGCAGACCACCGCGTCCGATGCCATCGTGTGCTCATACCAGCATGCAACACTCCAGACCTCGGTTCCGCGCCCACTTTCCAGCACGCGACGCACGCGCTGCGGCGCTAGCTTTGATTATAGTTTCGCCATGTCCTTCCCTTAGGCCTTATCCTCGTCCGTGGGCTCGGGAATCGCATCATACCAAGCACCAAGCACCAAGCGCCACGACCTGCGCGAGCTCCAACATCGCGTCGCAGCGATACGCCTCGCATGCTGGAGTCCGGAGCGACTCGCGCCGATCGCATCTGAGGCGGGCGAGTTCAGCCTGCGCCGCCGGGCCGGGCCATTCAGTCAACTCAAATTGTCATTCCTTTCTTACTATCTGTGACACTCTTAGCAGATGAGTGCAGCTGCTTCCGCTACCTGTCGTCTCGGAGTCAGGATATGGTACGGATGACAGGCGGATTGGGCGTGTCAGTGTTGTACGGGAATCTTGTTCCCGGGTTTCGGAGCGGGACATATTGATAGGATCCGCCTTGCTTGTACTCATGCACTCGTCCGCCTCTGCCTCCGTGTCCGGGCTTTTCTCGCAATGTCAGCCCAGTGCGTCCTAGTTGGCTCCTAGATAGGTTGTCGCGTCTGACACATCTCCGCCGTGTCAGTGGGCCGAGAAAGACCAACGCATTCGTCAAGTCGCCTGTGCATGGCGCGATCCGATCCCCTAGATTCATTCGGGGCGCACTTGGGGCTTGGGGCGGCGTATAGAACAGATACCTGTTCCGGTATCATGACAAGACAGATCTGGCCCGACCTTCGTAGCTCGCGCTGCCCAAACTCGCGATCTTCCCGAAGATGTGCACACATCCAGCTCCGCACTCTAAATATGCAACTCGGAAGCAAATCCGGCCTCGCGACAGATGAATACGGCAAGCCCAATACCCGATCCTTCCATCATGCTTGCGTAGGAGTTGCATGCTCTCATGTAGCCGCAATCAACAGCGCCAATTTTGCCAAATCCAGCGTCGCGACGCGACAGATATGGCAGCCCGACTGCCCGATCCCTCGTATACGAGCTCGCGCTGCTCATGCTCGCGACCTCCCTCAAGATCTGCACATGCGCCCGCTCCGCACCCTAACACTACGCACGATCAGGGATCTTCATCAGTGCCTCATCTTCCTTCTCCCGCTCCGCATCTGTTCCCCTCCGGAACGGGCTGCATGCTTCCCCGGATGCAGATCCTCGCTGCCACCCCACATCCTCCAAATTTACAGGCCATGGCAGCGTAAATGCAGACAAGCCACAATGACGCCGCCGCGGATGCAACCCAGCCAAATCGAGTCGTCGATATCTGTGTGTACTCTTGGTCAATGATTATTTAATGAACGCCAAGTGCATTCCCGACGTGCGCCGGGCCCGCAGCCTCGATCGGGTACATGCCGCGCTAACACAGAACCGGTCCGTATCTGTATCTGTATCCATAGTATACAGCGCGTGCGCAAATGCGGAACAATACAGAACGAAGCGCGAAGAACTAGTGGTGCAGTGTGATGTACGGGGTGTGAAACGAAAATGGATGGCGTGCGGGTAATTAGGCCGGCAGCAGACGAGGGGCAGTAAGAGGCCACGCGAGATATAGCAGAGTGCGGGAGGGGCTGTCACAGCAGGTAACAATGCAAATGCGTGAAGGGGAAGGGGAAGAGCGGCGGTGATAGCACGGCGGGGGTTTTACACGACAGCGTCAGCCCAGAAGCCTGATCATGATCTCCTACACCGGGCTCCCGCTGATCGCGTTCACGCTCTTGAGCATGTCACTGCCTACGCGCATGAGCGCCGCGCCCGACGGCATGTGGACCGAGGGTATGTGGAAGTGCGCCTTGATGCGCGGCGAGCCCGGCGGCGAGGACGTGCGGACGCGTGCGTTGGGCGCGAAGATCGGCGGGGGCGTGCGCGGCAACGAGGGAGGACACGGATACGGGCGATGGCGAACAGGACGGGGAGGGCGGCGGTGAGTCCTCGGCGTGGGGATGTGCGTCCGCATCTGCATCTGCAGCCTGTCGGTCCGTGATGCTGATGCTGAGGTCGACGGTGGATGCATTCCTGCTGGGGATGGGCGAGAGGTCGTGTCGGCGCGCGGCCAGGAGGCGCGGGAGGAGCATGTCCTGTGGCTCAAGGAGCATGGGCTCCTCGTCCTTCAGCGTCGTATCCGACTGGGGCGATTCGGCGCCCTCATCCTCCACAAACACAGCTGGAAGGTCCTCCGTGCCTGTCTTGCGCGCGACCTCGTCTACGGTGACGGTGGCAAACGGCGGCGAACCGGGGGACGCCTTGGGCGACGCGGTCNTGNNGGGAAGTGAACATGTGATGGNGCAGCTGGAGCACATGACCGACGTGATGCCTTGATGGCAGAGAAGAAGGCGGAGAGAAATGGAGCGATCCGTGACAGATGGAGCCAAAGAGCCGATTGATTTCATCTGAGTATTCCCAAAGTTCGTTGATGTGATGTGGATAGGCAAAGACAACTGCTCATTGGTATGACCCCCAAGCAATTGTCCATTCTCCATGGTTGGAGACCGCACAGGAGGGCTTTTGTTCTCCCAAAGAGATTGACAAGCCAGTGTCACTGAACTTTTCGATGACTTTGGGGTCACCACTGATGGTGTACTCACCAGACAGGACCTTGTCGAGGTTGACAAAATTGTTGGCGAGGACATCCTTCCAGAGTGCTTGAGGGAACTCCGGTACGGTTGGGCTCGAGATAGCGATCTGCCTCACCCCTTCGAGGTTACGGGTGTAGTTCTCTTTGAGATGGAGGGTCTCTCGGAGGTCAGTCCCAAGGCTGCAAATTGTGCAAGTGTCTGTGGCGGCAAAGGGAATGAGGGATTTGTCAAGCTTCTGCCTGCCACTGAGCTCAGATCGCTCATCGTATACTTCAAGCTTCCTCTTGGCAGGAACCCTGAGATCCTGTTCAATAGTGTCATCGTCTTCATCATCTTCGTGCTTGGAGGCATTGTCAGGAGGACCAGGTTTGGTGTGTGGACTGGGCTGCTTGGCTCTCTCTGCAGCCTTGCACGTGTCCTGGTCATGATCTTCGAGCATCTCGAAATAGTTCAAGAACACAATGTTTTGCTGCGCTCCTGTGATCTCTGATGCCGGCTTCTCATGGATTGCTCGCATGATTTGGAGGGTGGCGATGGGCTTCGCAATACGAGAGGATCGGTAATCCTTGACAAGAGACTCGCACGCAGTGACATGGGCTTTGTCAAAGATTGGCTCAGGGGCTGCCGGTCCAGTGAAGGGAGCCACTGCGGTGCTTGCTCTCTTCTGCATCGAGGACTGGCCTTCATTCTTAGCAGACATACGTGAATCGATAGATGTGAGGCACAAATATAAATGCTCAAAAAGTGTGCAGATAATGATGTCATCTGGCGAGATGACGGGATTAGCACGTGATGCAAAAACCTCAGCGAGAGGGACAGACCTGGCAGAAGAAAGGACGATGCTGAGGGGCAGTGAACCCCTCGTGCACATGCCTTTAACCTGCCTCGAGAGCAGGTTCCGAGACATGCTGACCAACTGTGGCTGGCAATCACAGTCAGCGTGTCACTGCCCCCTAGGTCCTGTGTCGTCTAGCAAGGTGGTTGCACTATACTTGGTGGGAGCTAGCGACTTATCTGAGTTTGAATTCGATGTAACATTTGGCCAAACAAAGGCACAGCCACATGTGTGAGTTCACCATTCGAGTCAGTCAAGTCGCGCTCGTTCTCCAAGTGCTCGACACAGCGACACCATCATCAACATCAAAAGCACGTTCTCGACATGCCATCAGAACCTGCACCGACGATGCAGAAGCGTGGCCCCAGAAGACCAAAGGGATCGAAGAACAAAGCCAGCACCGGCACCGTTGGCCATCCACCCAAAGGCGGCAGCGCTCCCCGCAAGAACCAGCAATCAACTAGCAGTGATGTTGCTGCCGAGCCTGCTGTGCAGAGTAGCACCCCAGTGGGTACGTGCTTAAAGCAGACAAAGCTCTCCTTTGCCAGTAGGATATATTTTCCATGTAATACTACCAGCTCAGTGCTAATATTGGCAACCAGTTCCGGTACTCAAGCTCAAGGACTCATGTGCCCGAGAAGCACCAGAAAGTCAAGACCGGTCCCAGGGTGTGGACAATGCAATTGATGCCAGTGAGTATCGTGCTCGTAGCAGTCTCATTTTCTTTTTGTGACATTTACTTACCTCATATTCTTGTAGATGCACAGGCCCTCGTCATCCAGAACAGTGGTGGCAGCACACCACATCCAGACCGCACTGCAGAGCCCGCTTTGGTGGCGTCACATGGGACGAGCACCGAGACCAATTTGGACGCACCAATCACACAGAATGTGCCTTCCGAAAACCATGTGGCAAATTTGGGCGGCCACTTTACAACGGCCACTGCATCTCAAGGCCATGACACAACAGCTGCACCTGTGCTGCAGGCTGCAGTCACCGCCGAGTCAATGCCATCAGGTAATTTCAGTAATATTGTCTTCCTGTAGCTCGAGCTGACATGGTTGGCTGTACTTAGGAGATGTGTCATGTGTGTCTGCAGGCACGTCGGCAGCCTCAAGTCCAGTAATTGAGCTCGCACCAGCGATGCGGGCAAAATGCTTGGATGCTGCACAACAGGCACCAGATAAGCAGTCTTCAAAGAAGCCGGGTACGTATCCCATCTGTACATCTAGCAATGTTCACCCACTCACCCTTGAATTCTGCAGATAATGCACCGGATGCACCACAAGCATGCCCTGAATATGTTCCTGGGCCCTCAGGTGAGCCTCCTTCAGTTAGCCTTTGTCTACAAAGACAGGCTTATTCACGTCACAATATATGTTTTACAGATTTGGCTGGGGCTGATGAAATTGACATTGATTATCTTCTCGGAGAGACAGGGGAGGATGCGAATGAAGAGGATGAATTCTGACCTATCCCAGATGATGACAAATCTGTACTTTTGTCACCTGAGACCAGTGCGCAGAAGAACTGACAAGCTGATGGCAATGCGTGCCGTGAGCCACAGGCTCGTTTGACGATGCCCCTCTGGTTGAAGGGTGTTTACACCGAGATATGAGAACAGCTTATCTATGAAATGAGGGTCAATGCCTCACACCGCCCATCTTGCTATGACCAGGGTTCATACACG
Organism: Hericium alpestre; assembly: GCA_004681135.1. Taxonomy (NCBI): domain Eukaryota; kingdom Fungi; phylum Basidiomycota; class Agaricomycetes; order Russulales; family Hericiaceae; genus Hericium; species Hericium alpestre. The sequence goes on along the minus strand of SFCI01000574.1, from coordinate 5,479 downwards.
ATTGGAGGCCCCATCAGTTTTTACAATGCAAACCACAAGATTGTCTCACCTACCGACTTCTATCAACCATTCTTCTTTGTATGGTTACCCCATCTGTTCTAGGGACTAACATGGGTGGACCCGGACTTCATCCAGATCAATTTCACGGATATGGGTCAAGGCCCGTGACCTGTATGCCTTATCCAGATGGGTGATGGGCTGCCCGTGGGTGCAGGCGCTTAGTACGCAGATTTTGTCTAACGGTACGAAAACATCGCTATCCAGCCCGTCTTCTATGATTCTACATCAAGCTCAGCCATTGCCGTGTCCTCGCCCATGTCTGCTTCATTATCGCCACCCGTCATACGCCGTTCGACTATCTTTGTGACATCAACAAGGCCGGGCCATAGCGGGGTATTCACCCATGAACCGACGGCCATCTGCGCCTTGAAGGTCTGCGACGACATATTGTGCTGTAGGTGATTGACCTCCAATCTGCCCTTTGAGAAGGCACGCTCGCCATCGACGGATGAGGCTACATGAGGTAATAAGTAACTATCAATGTGAGTAATCCCACCAATCAGAGTGATAGCTAACCTGATGCAGAACAGAAGTCTGATCCCCATGCATGCAAGATGCGGGCATGACAGCTTTGCCCGATCCCAGTATCGAAGAATTCNGCCAGCCTCTGCAATCTCGTCGCTGCAGACGAGTGGCTCTTCGAGGTANGCTTGTATACAATCAGCGCGATGACGAGCGACCCCACGAGTGCTACCGNTTTTCAGCCAGANGTTTNGATTCTATGTCCATATGATAAGTGTGCTCNCAGGCAGGATGTGCAGTATAGATGCATACCTTTTCAGTTTCTTGAGTCGCNGCTGGTGTGGCCTGCTCTGTTGGTAAATATGACTCCTCCCATCTCTGTATAACCTTTGCCCGTAACGCATCAATTTTGTCCTCGTCCCAGCCCTGCTCTCTGAACCATTGTAGCTTACGGTCTGGGCACATGACTGAATTCAAATATAATGATTAATTACTTGTGGGAGTGGACAATAGACATACCGAGCGCGATTTGATATACTTCATTTTCGTCAGTAAAGAGGGAAAAGTACTTTTGAGAACAAGCAGTCCGGCTTGAGCTGCAACCCTTGTGACGTCGTAGAGCTCGCTCCACCTCGCATCGCGTACATTCATGAGCTGTTCACGAAGGTTTACTAGCATGGGGACACATTCCATCACCAACGGCACTTCTGATTGTGAGAAAAGCTTAGTCGGCTCGTCAAAAATCTATTGTTACATGGTGTCAACGATTGCAACGAGATATCATAGAGATAACAAACCCATACCACGAGGACTTGAACAAGCTCTTCGATAAGCTCCCACTGGGCCTCCTCGAGCCTATATGCTCGAAGTCCATTTGCAGATGCTGCGGTCAACTGCTGAACAACATTCTTGAAATAAAAATGAGCATCCAAACAGGCCAGATCAGAGTTCCAACGCGTCGGAACACGCCGATCGAGTGTCTTCTTTTGGCCGGTGAGTGTCTCGTCGTTCAGGACCAAGATATCGAACTTTTCCTTTAAGGTTGGAGAGTCATGCACTCGACGCGCTAGACCTGCGACCTAGAAATATTATGTGCGTGAATATGAATGGCACGAGAATGGTTTACCTACCTTAGGAAATAGACCGAGGGCCATCTTCTCTTCCTGGTTACCAATCATGATGTCGTACTCTTCCTTCATCATCTGGATTGCTTTTCCTCGCACTGTCCTTGTAACCGTCTCGTCGTGCGCTAGCTTGCCATCGATCGGGTCGTCTTCATCTGCCGGGTCAGTATCAATACCGTCATTTGCTGACTCATTGCCGTCTTCAGCAGGGAGTTCGTCGTTCTCATCAGTGTCAGCGTCGTGAACGTGAGTGGCTGCCTGCGTCGTCGGCTGCCTCTTCCTCTTTGTTCCTGACACTGCCTTTGCCGTAGATTTCTTTTTCGGCTGCTTGAAGTAAAAAGATATGAAGACCTGCTCAGAAAAGTTAAACGAGGCACCAACGGTGCGTAGATATAATTGACTCACCTTTGCAATGAGGTTCACAATGTGTGGGAAGCACCGCATGCGTGACGCAGGCCCACGAAATGTAGGAATCATGCTCGCCATGTGCTTGACCATTGTGTCACAGTTACTGGCATTGTCGAGGCAGATAGTATGTAGCTGGTATGTGGTATTCTATTCAGAAGGCTACTTTCGTTCGAGCTTACAAATACTTACATGCTTCGAGAGGCCAAAAGCCTCAAGGCATCGAGCGGTGCGGCGCGCGAGGTATAGTCCGTCATGCTTCTCTGTCAATCTGCGCCAGTCTCAGCTACTAATACCTCGAAATATGAAGGGAATAACTCACCGCAGGAACTCCAAGATTGCGCGCCACATCCGACCATTCTGATACCAGATTATCACAATTCCTAGGAATGATGCTACGATTGGGGCTGTCCACCCGTCAATTACCAGGTGGATTGTTCCGTTCCGATCCTGCGCGTCGAGACGCGCAGCAATTGGTAAGCCAGCAACGAGTTATAACAACAGTCAATTGACTTACTTCAAAATAAGCCCTTACTCTCTTCGATAGCTCAGTATACATGCCTCGAATATCATGGGAAATGGTCATCGGATGCGGAATGGGAGTGCCCGGGCGCAGCATCTCAACCTCTGCACGATAGTCTTCATCTAAAACCATGTTGAAGGGGCGAGCACTTCTCGCACAACGCAGCGCAATGATTGCACGGTGCGCCGCGGGAGAGTAGACCAACTTTCCATTAACAGGGGCTGAATCTGAGCTCGATCCTCCAACTTCCGCGGTGGAGTCCGAAGCGACAACACCTCTCTTCTTGTTGCACTTCGTGATGCCTTCGCGGAGATTCTTCGTGCCATCACCTGTTTTCATGCGGGGCCGTGTGTGGGTGTGCTCAGGATCGATGTTACAGGTAAAGATATAGTCGAGTCGCAACGGCTGCTCGGCGTCATCATAGACGCGCCTCACGGTCACGCTGTAATGCTTATAGCATGATGAAGTCCAACTCTTCTGCGACGCGTCTGCATTACTACGGTGAGTACAAGCTTCATTGGGTTCACGTGTACACTCACTGGCTATCACAGCATCAGAAAGATCCCAAACCTCAAGATCCGTCATCTTCACCACCGACTTCGGCTTTCCTCGTCTTCGGACAGGAGAGACATGGACAGGTGTTTTTGGGGTTGAGTGAGGCTGAGTACGGCGGCTCGAGCTGGCGGGGGTTCGTACATTCTGCACTCGTCGAGCGGGCGTTCGTGCTGGTGTCTGTGACATCGGTGGATGGAGGTCGAGAAAGTTTGCTCGACAGACAGTCTCTTGCAGGATTGAACATGCGCGCTCTCATCATTTCCGATATTTTCGGTTCGCTAGTCCATAAGGTTTGTACTTACGGATGGACAAACGGCGACTATGCTACGCGACTGCTGAAACTTGGCTGAAACGTGCATGAACTCGGTGGCATTGCGTCATAGCTATCTAGCCGCCACGGGTTACCCGGGTTACCTGCGATCCACGCGGATATTCACCCGCGGGTCAAATATCCGTGCGGCATGAGTTCTCACGGATGAAATCCGTGGGCCATCCGGGTGAAGACGACCCATGTTAGTCCCTATTGTGCACTGCTTTCGCTTTTTGTTAAGTTATCTTGCCTCTTCTCGAGCTCCTCACTCACCAAGCCAACTCGAACGTCTGTCATTTTCCCGCTTTGATGATCGCAGATGCTGATATTATGGTCTTTTAGATAAAAGCACAATAATTTGCCGTACATCATACATATGCCGACTCGTCAGATCTGACGAGTTCGTCGCAGAAGTGTTACAGCACTGTTTGATTTATCAGTGCGCATCGTTGTGTTCTCATCGAGCAGTGGCCTACAAAAAGCCACGCACACGATGGGTACATATCTCGCAATGGACGCAATCCGGGCGAGTGACGCGTCGTCGCGGCATGAAAATCTTCAAAGAAACCAGGCCGGCACAATTCTTCCTTGTGCCTACCATGAGCGCATTCGGAAGAAAAGGCGCGTCAAGCACGTTGACGTGCCCTTGCGAAGGGTGATAAAGCAGCATTGGACATCGCGTCGACGTTCTGCTGGCTCGCCACGACGACAATGGGCTCGTACGACGGGGGAAATAAATAAACTATGTGCAGTGTCTGCTCGACCAACATTCTATCCCCAAATCTCCTCGGCAGAACGCGAAAATGGGTAACTACTACTCTGTATTCTGGGACGAGTCTTTCCCGCCCAAGCCGAAATGGGACGTTCATGACATCCTGGACCTGATGGGAAAGGTCGCGCTCGTGACGGGCGGGAGCGCAGGGATCGGCAAGGAGACTGTCAAGGTGAGCCCTCGGCCGTCTCCATATTTTCCTGGAATTGGAGCCGATGCTACGGGTACAGATGCTGCTGGGCAAGGGCGCGAAGGTCTACATCGCATCGCGCGGCGAGAAGAAGGCACACGAGGCGATCCAGGAGCTTAAGGCAGAGACGGGGCGCGAAGCGCGGTTCGTCAACCTGGATCTGGGCGACCTCGAGTCGATCAAGCGCTCCGCAGAGGAGTTCCTCAAGTGAGTCTGCACTCGTGCGCTGAACCTCGCCGAGTGCTAATCGGTATGATTTTTTCGCAGTCAAGAGACGCAGCTGAACCTTCTCATTTTGAACGGGTACACCTCGCATGGATCAATCACATAACTCCATGCTTAACCTCTTTCTAAACTTCAACCTCATCCAGCGGCCGTCGCTGACAGGAACAGCCTCGCAACATTCAAAGCAGGCTCAGCTGCAGCGCCTGTAGTCACCCAACTTGCTAAACGTTGATCGAGTTGGTCCTAGGTGCGTTGCAGCTCCAGCAAACCGCTTTCCTCCTGAGACGAATCTCGCAGGGAGACCGCCAGCAAGCTACCAAGATTGTTGTACATCATGGCTGACGACTTTGACAATACCCTAGGGCTCTCGTGGTCCGACTCATTTCACGCCGTTTTAAGCTTAAAAGCTTCAATTGCGAGCTTCTGTACCATGCATCGCCTGTTTATCGAGTGGGCGCCCGCGCCTACCGCCCGCCGAGTCCTCGACGCCGCACGTCGACTCTCTCCTCGCTGACGCACGCAGTTCGCGTTCAATGCTTGCCGGCGGCGAAACCTTATCGCTACACTCTAGCATCGGCAATGCGGCACGCCAGCGGCGGCGTAAAAGGGGTTTCGAATTGGGCGGCGGGAAGAGCATCCGGCTCTGGGGATGGGATCTGTTCGGGAAGCTGCGAGGCGCTATCCAGCTGCCAGACGATGATGAAGCAGAGGAAAAAGCAGCGGACAGGCAGCGGCGGTGCAAGTCGCGCCCATCGCACGCACACTCGCCCTCCNCCCTCTCCAGCGACGCTATCTCCGACGCGGCCCCGCTCGACCCCAACACCATCGCATCCCGTCTCGCATCCCAGAAAGC
>SFCI01000573.1:0-16502 GCA_004681135.1 Hericium alpestre | reverse complement strand
GCCNGAGNGNNGNNANANGNGNCTNNNANNANTNNNNGANANGNNANAGTAGTACCGAGCAGAGAGACAGTACAGTACGAGGGGCAGATAGACCCAGACCGGAAGATACGAAACATATCGANGTANGAAGGCATGAGACAGGTACGAGGACAAGTCAGACGAAAAAGGTGGAGAAAGANACAGAGAAGNTGNACAGAAGACACGAGAACAGAGTCTTAAGTAGAGNCATGATAAAAAGGATGGGTANGATCAGGAGGGGGTAGGGGCNTCGGCGAATGTAAANGCNGACGGGTTGGTTTGGAGGAAGGAGAGGAGGCGGGANCCNGGCTCGGACGAGTTCTTGAGGAACTCGGAGAAGTTGGCGCGCGGGCNTTGGTAGCGCGTGCAGGAATCGAGAATGTGACGGCGCGTCTGCAGGACGTGGCANTCGGGGCAGTCATGTTCTTCATGGGGGAAGAACCGAGTGCGGTATTCCCCGGTCGGGGCGTGGTTGAGGACCGCGCGTACATAACGTGCAGCCAACCTGGAGTCATCGCCGACCATTGTCAGAGTCGGACCACCACCATGGGTATGCGAGANGCGTTTGAGTCGCGGGTTGGGAAAGAACCCCTGACCAAGGGTAGTGATGCANGCCCAGTCGGCGCGCATGCGGTGGGTAATCCGCTGCTTGGCGTAGGCGTACGACTCGTGGCTNGCNATGGGTCGAATCTGATGAGCANGGTCTGCATCGTCATCGACNGCATCNTTCTGAGGGATGTCGCAGTGGCCCGGGCACCAATGCAGCTGGATCTTANGGTCAGGGCGTTCGCTCAACCAAGANCNCGCGTCTTTACAAGCCAGAACGGAGAGCATCTGCGAGGAATGCAGCTTGCAATCGAACAGCGAGTTCAGCGCCGACTCATTGTCTGCAAAGAGGTGGANGGTGGTGGTGGCCGCAGGGACGCTGGTGACAAGATGACGGAGGGCCGACACGAGAGCAGCAATTTCGGCGTCGAAGGATGAGGCGNGCCCAACCNAGAACGCACGCTGGGAGGTGATGNNGGGGCCCTGGTAGGACCGCCANGCCGCCGTCGAGCGGTACCCCTGTTTGGAGAGGACCGAGCCATCNGTGAAGGCATAGAAAGAAGAGGGGTCATCAGCGATCACNGNGAGACGGCCTNTGAAGGCGTCCANCCATGGGGCAAAGGCATCGCTTTTACGCGGGGGATGGGACGTGTCATACACGAGGCACGAGGAATACTCATCGANGAGACGGAAGCCCGGGTGGGCCTCAGCGTGCATGGGCANGAACTCTTCTTGATTGGGCTCCGCCAGGCTCGCAGCGGCGTGGTGGAGTGGTAAGCGCNGGCGGGTGACCATGCGGCGCATGACCGGGCCGAAGGAAAANNTAGTAGCCCNNGCCGGTGCAANCGCGGCGGGAAGAGAGGTAAGAANGGGGTGAAGGTNGGGGAGGCNNCGAAGGCNGAGTTGGGCACGNAGACATAATTTACGAACATGAAGGCNNATNGGCATGAGGCCGGCGAGGACATCAAGTCCGTCCAAGGGAGAGGTGCGGAAGGCCCCCGTAATCCACTTGGCNGCCAGCCCCTGCGCNGACTTGAGAGGGAGAAAAAGGGNTTTCATGGGGNNGCCAGGCTTGTACCACAGCCGCGCCCCATANGTTAGCAANGGTCGGACACAGGATATATAAAGGGTGCATTTGTCGTGAGGGGTCAGCCCCCGCTCNGAGTTGCCGAGGAGTCCGTANGAGCNCACAGTGCTGAGGGCACGCGTGGCGTAGAACTTGATGTGAGACTTGAACGACAACGTGCGGTCGAGGAAGAAGCCGAGGTACCGCCANACAAGCTTGGGGTGGACGGTGTAGTCGGGCAGGACNAGGGGGGGGGTAGCCACCACTGTCNTGCCGCGTGGCGACNAAGTGTTGGAGCTCGAGTTTATCGCGTTCGAGAAGAAACCNGGCACGGAGAAAGAGGGCCTGGAGAAGGGAAAATTGTTGGGCAAGGAGCATATTGTTAGTAGCNGTGGAATCGGAAGAGACAGCGATGACGCCGTCGTCNACGTANAAGAAAAGGGAAGCAGATGCGTCCGCACTNGGACGGAGGAGGAAGCGAGACGAGAAAATATGNAGAACCGGCGCGATGGCCAGGTTGCACAGAATAGGAGANAGAGCCGAGCCTTGGCCAACGCCAACAGAGGCCGNGACAGGATCNAATAAGTTACGNTTCCAACGAAAAGAGGTGGTGCGATCAACAAAATAATGCCGCANCAGGCGGACATATTCGGGCGCGAAACCCTGGCGCTCNAGGGCAGCACACAGGTAGTCATGCTGGATGGAGGGGAAGCACTGCGCGATGTCCATCGCGAGACACGACGTGACAAAACCCTTGGCGCGCAGGGCAAGGATGTGGTGGACGAGGAGCTCGCCGGCGTCCTCCGTGGAANGAGCCATGGCACCCCCAAACTGAGATGGGTGAAGCAACGAATGTTTNGTTGCCTCAAACTGGAAGCGCTTCGNGAGGACCTTNTCCATGAGTTTCCCCATGCAGGAGAGAAGGACGATGGGGNGGTAGGCCTTGAGCACCGAGTAATCGGGCTTCCCAGGCTTCGGGATGACAACAGTCACAGACTCCTTGAACTGCNTCGGCCANTGACCGAGACGCAGACAGGCGTTAAACAGACGGACAACAGCAGGTCCCNCGCGGGGTCACGCATGACGTGTTTGACGTACTGCCAGGAGAGGTGNTCTCCCCCNGGAGCCGANGAGTTGGAGCANGTAGCCACCTGTTCCAAGCACTCCGTNAGAGTGATGGGGGCGCAGGGACGGGCAGGATGAGANGGGCTCTCGTCGAGGACGGACATGTCAACGGCGCGACCAGAGGCAGANAAGAATTGGGAGGCAAGGCCCGTACGGACCGAAGCATGATCAGTGAGGGGAGTACCGTTCCGGTCCTTCAAGGCNTGCGTGTTAGACAGCGCTCGAGGGCCGGTCCAGTTCGTCAGGTCCCACACGTGCTTCTTCGCAGAGACGTCGCGGATGATCACATCGTAGTGTGCACACTGGGAGCGCTTGCACGTGGCGAAGAACGCCTTCCGGGACTCGGCATCCCGCAGGAAGCGGTAGTGGTCGAGAGCGGTCTGGCACTCCACGTTCCACCACGGGCGTGAACGGGAGTCACGCTTGGTGAGCACGGCCAGCGACGCGAAGCTCGTGGCGATGGCAGAGAATGCCGCGTCACATGCGGTCTGGATGTCAGCGGCGACCTGGTAGTCGTGGCCCGCGAGATCGCCAAATGCGGTGGCCGCATTGTTGAGGTGGGTGATCTCCGCATCCGTGTCACGTGGGATGTGTGGTTGCGACAGAAACACCGGCACGGTGGGAAGTCGGAATTTGACGGGGGCGTGGTCGGAACCGACACGGTCCCCAGGGTCGACCTCGATTCGAAACACCGGATCCTCCAGGGCGACAGGTCGAGCCCAGACCAAATCAATGGTAGTGGGGAGGAGAGCCGGGTCATGTGGGAGGTGGGTAGGGACCCCGGGAACGGAGGCTAAGGTGAGGCCCGCGTCGGGNGCCCAGTCGATAAGGGTGGCAGCTAANGGGGCGTCAGTGAGTTGNGGGCCAGTGGGGGCCCGCACAGGATTCCAGCTAGAATGGTGAAGGTTGAAATCACCGCACATGCAGTCGAGCTGCGGTGCAGGATTGCGACTAAAGAGGTAGGTAAGGGCGGCATGGTCAGCAGGGGCAGCATAAACATTGAGAAGGCGGAGCGTAACACGAGGGAAGGTGAGGATAGCGAGAAGCATATCGGGATGAGATAGCGAGGAGTCCACGCGTGGAGACGCAGTGGTCCAACGCTTGTGAACATAAGTGGCGACCCGCGCGTGAGGCAGGTCAACCGGGAAGAGCCCGATCCAGTCGGGATGGATCTGGGTGCCCACTAAGGGGTCGCCCATGGGGTCGGAGGCAGATGGGACGCGACGAATCTCGCCCACCCGGGGTTCCTGAACAAAAATAATATCCGAGTCTGTGTGAGTTTCGAGAAAGACAACCGTGTTCCGCGTGGTGCGGTTACAGTTGTAGGAGATGCATGACAGGAATGGTCTGTCACTCATTCGTACATGTCCGTGGTGTGGTCAGGAGGCCCCACAGACACCTGAGAGGCGCGAGGGGGTTGGGAGAGGGCAGCGGGACGGGTGCCGCGAGGCGGGGCTTGAGTGCCGCCACGGCGAGGGAGGGGGTTAGAGGAGTGCCGCGTGGTGGGCGCAGTAGGAGGGTGAGCGCGGATCCAGGCCACATCTTTGCGGTGTGCGAAGTACGGGCACTCAGAGGAGTCCGCCCGATGGTCCTGGAAGCAGTTGGCGCACTTGGACGGGTGGAGGCAGAGGCCTTGGTGGGTATTGTCACCTAGGCAGGCAGTGCAAGAGCGCTCATGGGCGCGCTCATCATGCGGGCCGGCGCAGCGGGGGCAGACTTTGGTGGGGGCCCGGCATTGGCCGCGCACGATGGCCCCAGCGTTGGCAGTTGAGGCAGCGTGGAGTAGCAGGGTGGAGCTGCTTGGACTCGACGGGGTAGCACATGTCACCATTGAGCAGGACAGGGTGACGGAGCAGGTCACGCAGAGTGCGGCTAGAGGCCGAGTCCGCAAACTTGACGAAGAGCATGCCAAAGGGGGCATCGTTCGGCCGGTAGAAGGCCGGGGATTTGGCAAATTCAACAGAGGACCACGCAGGGTGGTCGCGCAGGTCCATGGAAAGAAGACCCGGGTCAGTGGCAGCACCCGAGGAGTCAAGGTGAGGCACGCGGCGGAACAGGATGCGGCTCGTGAATTGGAAGCGGCGCAGGGAGACAGAGGCCGAGGCGCGGTCAGCAGCGAACTGAGCGAAGAAGTCGCGGATAGAGTCATCCCATTCGGGTGGGATGGCCTCATCAAAGGTGAGGCGGAAAACCCCGTTGGGGTTCCAGCGCACGCTGATAGGTGCCGGGCCGGGCACGCCCGCGAAGATCGGGTCTTGGATGAGCGGGTCGAGGTGGGTGGTCAGTTCGTGCAGCAGATCACCGTCGGAGGGCACACGGTGCGCNGCCGGGGCATGGCCATGGGAGAAGGCGATGGTAATAGACTTGGAGGAGCCTTTCGGGGCGTGGCGCACCTTCGGGCGCGAAGGCGGGCGCTTGGGCGCGGCAGGGCCAGCACCAAGTTTGTGGGCCATAGTGGCGAGGTCGGAGACGGGTGCNTCCGGGAAAGCGGTGCCGAGACGGGTGACCAATTCGAGAGTCCCTGATGCCGAGCTGTTAGGCCGGGCACGAGCAACATCAGCGAACGAAGGCTTCGAGGCACATTGGCCACGAGGCGGAGGGTTAGGGCGCCGAACAGGCGCCAGGGGGTCCCGGGCCACGCGCAGAGGGCGCGGGGCAGGTGCGGCAGCAGCAGGAGCAGGGAGGACGGGGGGGCGGTAGTTGGGGATGAGGACAGTGGGCGCATCGCCCGAGCATTGAGAGTAGGTGGAGATAAGCATAGAGAGGGCAGACCGGAGGGGAGCCAACGAGGCACGGTATTCGCCGCTCTCGTCCCGACAATACTCGGAGAAGTCGTGGAGGAGCAGGTATTGAGAGGCCGTAGAGAAAGCAGACGTGAGAAGGCCAAGGGCTTCGGGGACGTCGAGGTCGCCAAGAGTGAGTTCAGAGGACGCCGGCACAGACGGTGGGTCAGCAGGGCCGTCGAACAGGTCAGGGTAGGCAGAGTCAGGGTGTTCAGGAGCCATGTCGGTGTCAGGGTCAGTGGGGGCAGCAGCACCACCGGAAGGGTTGAGGGAGGGATCGAGGGGGGCCCCAGGCGCCCCCCCAGAGGGGTTATCAGGCATGAAAGAGGNGGAAGGCGGGAGACCGGGAAGAGGAGGAGATATAGAANAGGTGGGGAGGAGTGAGAACCGTAGGGGAGGAAGAGGAGAGGACAGGGGAGGGACGANGGGAAGAGGGCTTGGGAATTGTTGGGGATAATGTGGGGGGTTTTTCCCAAAGAGGAAGGTAGTGGTACAGGTTCAAGGAGCGATGCGTAGTGCTGCTGTCCGAGCTCAAGTCAAGTGGGTCTGAATCGAGCATATAGCCGGCTTCAACCTCCGCAAAAGCTCTGAGAACATCACTCCGAGGCACAGAGGGTTTCGAAGAGGGTTTCGGAGGATTGCTGGACATGGCAAGAATGTAGAGAGGGTATATGTATCAGAAAATGGATAGCGTAGGTATTATGGACAAGACGAAGTCAGAGATGCCGCGCTGAGACGCGCCGCCACTTCGCCGCCATCCATTTCCTCTTTCATCGAAAAAACGCGTGCTCCTAGGTGCTCCTGCCATCCTTTATGCAAACGGCTGTAATAGTATGTATATTGTTACACATCGAATTGGAACCAGTGGTGAAGAGTACTATATCTTCTTTAGTCCGAGTCATAGTACGGTCCCCCGACCTGGCCCACGATCTCTTTGAACCGCAGGTTATTTCCCGCGCTCCGCACCTCTTCCCAGACCTGCGGGAACCCCGGGCGCACGGCAGGCTCCTCGCTCCAGCACGCAGCGATGATATCTCGCACTTCGTTCTCCACCGGCGACACGGATGGCAGAGCCGGTCGGCGCTTTCTTACTGTGGACAGCAGGTGCGAATCTGCGATGAGCCGACGTGCATCACGCTGAGGGACGGAAGGCAGGTACGCACCCAGGACGAGGTCTCTGACGGCGGCTGCGCTCTGTCCCGACCAGGGATTATTGCCTCCGGTGAACAGCTCCACAAATGTCATGGCGTAGGAGTATATGTCCACGTCGGGGCTCACCGCAGACGGGTCTCTCAGGACCTCGGGCGCTTGCCACTGCAGAGTCTCGGCTATGTGCACAATGGTAAGTCACAGTCAGCGACGATGCAAAGGGCGTACGTACGCGGCAGTGGCAGACTCTGCGGCTTGTGACTATCCGCATTCATGAGGACACTGTATGTGAATCCGGTGATCTTGCAAGTGTCCTCCGCGGCCACAAGGACGTTGGCACCCTAAGGCGATCCGAGAACAGTCAGAGAATGGGCGAGGACCGTCTCGAGGACATGGCACGAACCTGCAGATTGCGATGCACGATATCTTGACTGTGCAGGTACTGCATTCCACCTGCGATATCGCGCGCCATGTCCAGCAGTTCTTCATGGTCAATCACCGGTTTGTTCTTCACGTATGTGACAAGATCTCCGTGCTCGCAATACGGCATCACAAAGAACCACGGCGGCGTCGCTGCCTGAGGATCCGATGCGCCGATGAAGGACACGATGTAGTCATGTCTCAGGCTTCGCCAGAGGTTGACCGTCGCCAGGACGGCTTCCTTTGGCATTGCTTTGTCGGTGAGCAGTTTGATTGAAACGACCGTGTCTTTGTGGGTGCCTTTGAACACGACGCTCGAAGCGCCGTATGCGATCTGCTCCCCGCTGTCGACCTCGGTGTTTAATACGGCCCAAACCGGCCGTTCTGAAGTGTCGACCGTAGAGTTTAGCATACTAAGATATGATTCCAGCGACTCTGGATCTGACGGGATCTCTCCCCGTTCCAGACGTTGGCGGGTATTGAGGCCGACTGAGGCGGAGAGCTACAAGGTTGACGGGGGATAAGAACGCGAAAGTACAAAGAGATGTAGATACTCACCATGAAGAGGTTGATGATGTTGGCCAAGTCCTCGTTGCAGTGGCGCAGCTTCCGTTCGATCTGCTCGCGAGAGAATGTCGCTTGCCAGATCCGCAAAGACGATAGTGACTTGAAGAAGGTTCTGATTCCTTCGAAGCAGCTGGCGGAGTATTTGTTAAATATCCTTGCGCTTCAGGTTTTCCATAACTCACTCGATAATTCGTTGCGCAGTTTGTTTTACTGAACGTGAATCCCCGGCGATCTGCGAGACCGCCTCATGTGTAGCGAGAAGAACTTGAGAACTGCGCTGGGATAGCAGCATGCATTCTTTGCGGTAATGCTGGAACATATGCAATGTGAATAGCCTTGCAGAAGCGAACCGAAGTGGTACTCACCTCCACGTCCTTGACATATATCCAGATATCAGACAGAAGTCGAGCAGCATCTACGAAAGTTGTCATTCGGCGGGGAGGCAGGGCGTCAGTGAGAACTTTGAAAATGGTGTCTTCGATGTGCTGTGCACCCAGATCAGAATGTGAAATCAACCTGCAGAAAGAGGCAGTACCTGTCGCGATGCTTCATATTCTTTGCGCTCCCGCTTGGGGATCTCTTTGTCATCCTCGACGAACCAGGCTCCAGGCTTTGGTATGTCCGATGAATCCCATGGAGACGTGGTTGGCGATATAGATCCATCCCCCACACGCAAAAGCGCGGGGTCAGGGAGCGATTCCGTGATCCCGTCCGCAAGGAAGGCTATGCCTTCCTCGTCTTCCTCGTCTTGCGCATGTTCCAAGGGGGTCTGCTTGGTGTCAGTCAGTCCTGCGAAATACATATGGCAGCTGGGAATACGACCTCTTGCATCAAGGCGGAACCCGTCAGTTGTCCTACTCGGTCCCCGATAATGGATGTCATCAAGACCAATTTCTTGGTCAGGTCGGTTTCGACGAGCAGTGCGTATTCCTGAGGAACGGTGTACCAGTCCATCAGCTTGATAAGGATATCCCTCCATTCAAGTCCAAGTCTGCTCATTGTGTTGACCCATGTTGGAAGCATATCAGAGATAAAGACATGCATCTCAGGAGCTAGCCATTCATAATGACGGTCTTCAGATTCGGAGACATGCTGTAAGAAGAACTGGCAGGAGTATCGGAGAGCCGTAGATATAGATGCGCCATGAATCGGTGGAGCTGCACGCGTTAGCCTTGACGATTCATGATCGAGTCGATGGTTTATCGTGCGAAGGCACCTGATTGCCAGGACGAGATTCCAGTACGGGAGGCTGATATGGAAAAGAGGACAGCGCCTGCTATCGGTCAGGTATTCAAATAGGGACGTATGCACGAGACGCAGGCCAGCCCCGAAGGACGGTCCCGTAGTGACCGGTATGTAGAACAGACATCGCACCGCGGAAATCACCTGTTCCACTCCCTCCATAGAGAAAGCGTCTTTTCCGGGAAGTGAGATAGAGTTGTACTGGTCAGTGCGCAGATCCAAAAGTTCGTTCAGATCTACCGGATGGAAAGATGTCGTTGCCACTGCCACAGTGCCGACTACATACCCGAACTCCAGGATGAAAGAGGGGTGCTTGTTTCGTGCGGCATACGCGTCCTGAAGCACGGAGTCATAGAGATGATCCAAAGTGTGGATGCCGTCATGTGTCGTGAGCTGCGTCGACAAGATCAAGGAAAGCCGTGAACGAGGGTTTCCGGCGATGAATTGGCAAGTGATCGACGCCCACTGGAATTGACCTCCTGCGCGATCTGCCAGAGCACGAGCCGCACCCTCCGGCGGCCAGTCCGGAGTCAACATTTTCCTCTCAGCAATGTCCTGGAGATGGTGTTGGACAAAAAAGTATATATCGTTTCCAGTTCCGCCGTAATCATCGATGCTGAGTAGCTCAACACCCTTGGCTATCTCGAGTTGAGAACGAATTGAGACTTCGTCTCGACTGGTGATGATGATCTTGATCCAATCTGGCAAGTCGAATTTGTCGTCGGCAAAGAACGACAAGATGTCGTCTTGAATGCGGAGATCGCGCTGGGAAATCTCGTCCAAAGCATCGAAAACAAGAACCACGGGGCCAACCAAATCGGTGGCCTGCAGAGGTTGGACAACGACCTTTAGGGCTTGGTCAAGAAGCGAAGCTGATGCAATGTCTCCGTTGGTCTGTAAAACGGAAACTAGGTTGTCCTTCACCGATTTATCGATGCGGGCCAGCTGATAAGCAAGATAGCGGAACACAATAGATGGGTCGACCTGTTTTTCAAATCGACAACTAGCTCCCAAGCGCTTCAGGTCCTTGAGCAGTCCGACAATCGTGTTAGCGACACTTGACTTTCCAGTCCCCATGGCTCCCGAAAGCCAGAGCAGCCGTCCTCTAGAAGGATCGTGGATCCATTCTACGATGTTCTCGATAAGTTTGGTCCGTGTTCCAGGTAAGCACTGCCGGTGAGTGTCACACTCTGCCATCGGTACGCCACTCTGAACTAATGTACTTAACCAAATGTTCTGCACTGTTCGCGAATGCATGCTCAGCAAAATACCATGAGAAACAAGGAAGAGCTTACGCATGTCATTCATGGCTGCAAGCTCGTTACCTATAGCACGAACCCCGGTCCAAGACTCCATGCTAAGACCTCGGGTGAATTTCTCTTTGAAATCGGTAAATGCGTCAAAGAATTCCTGTATGTGACTGTCCAAGTTTGGGGCGAGGGTGGCATGCAATGTTCGACCTAGATGAAATTAAAAAAGCCAATGGGAGGATACAGGATACTCACCAAGAAAACCTTGTTCGCCGTACTTCCGCAGGAATTGACAACATTCGTAGATCTGCTTAATTACGTTCGTGATAATGCGATTAAGATACTCGCCCTGCAGATCTTCACTGTTCTTCCTGTCGAGAAGAGCCACGACGTCCCGAGCGGTCTCCCAAAGCGCCCGGATTCTGTTATCTCGGTCTACTTGCGCCTTCAGGATCTGTACCCATTTCGTGAGAGGAGTAAAATTATAAACAGGAGTTGACTGGACCTTATAGCCGCCGCTAAGAACAGTCCAAGTCACCCTCGCGTACGGGTGAACCTAGCCATGTGCTCAGTCTGACTTTGGAAAGATATAGCCTGAGAATGCTTACGTCGGCAAGACTGTCTCCTAGATGTAAGACGGTCTGAAGAATTTCAGAGATAATGTCACCGACGGCATCTATCGCATCGCCACTGTTGCTGGGAATTGCAGGGGCATTCTGAAAGAAACGAGGCGTCGACATTGCGTCGAGGCTGCTCTCCGTGTTCTCGAGGTCGACGGACAGGCCTGATATAACAGGTGGTGACGAATTCGGAGGCGCGTGCAACGGAGAGCTTGTGATGGGACTCGCCATCGGCGTCGGAAGGTTAGCCATCACATCGGACGTAGCATGAAGGGGAGGGTCCGCTGGTCGATCAGTATATTAGTATGAGAGAATACACGAAGACATCAGGCCTACCCAATCCGGAGGAATTCGTAGGGGCTTCGGAGACATTCTCTGATTGCACGACAGCAGGTGCATCTTCTTTGGCGTCGACATGAACTTTAGCAGAAACGAATATTTTTCCACGCTTCTGACGAAGTTTAGGGCCGGGTTTTGCCAATTTGTACCTCACCTCTGCATAATGTGGTGAGATGACGATTTTTATGCAAACATTAAAGAAGCAATACCTCCACTCTCGCCACGAAGCAGGTCATCGACAAGGATCTCGGCCTCGCCGATAAATTTAGAATTCAAGCTGTCAGCGGAATGATGCACCTGCAACTTGATGCGTGATGATGGTCCTGACACTCTAACTGACGCGTCAGTAGACGAATCCAGCTTGCACACTCAAGTCTACATACCTGATGACAAAAGTCTTATCCCAACGAGGTTCGGGTCCAGCGACCGTCTCGGTACGATACAGCTGCTCGCCCCCAGGTAATACAAGAACATACACCTTCAACGTCGACATCCATCGCGATGGTAGGTCAGAAGCGCGAATAACTGAGATGGTGTGGATGGAAAGACATGTCAGACACGTGAGAATTCTGGAAGGGAATTGACTGACCTTTTAGCTCGATGGTGTTCTCACTGCATCAACGCATAACTGAGATATTCTGAGACCTTAGCAAAGATGCATGAGACTTACTTTGTGTGACGCTCCATCAGCTAATCTACGCCCAAGACACATAGCAACGAAAGCAGGACGATTCCAAGAAGTCCAACTTCATAGCATGATTAACCACGACTGAGCGCCTATCTGCTCTTGTAGATCTTCAACGCGACTATGAAGCGCGCGTCCGGAAAGGACCGAAGGGGTGCCCAACAAAAGCTCGCGTCACCGTGCGTGGACTGTAGACATTGGGAGAGAATCTATCTGCCATCGGAAGTGCGGCGCCAAGCCACTGTTGTAAAGGTTGGCGGCGGCGCTATGTTGGTTATAAGACGATGGAGGCAACTTGTAAGTTACAATGATCGACTCCGGCTCTTTCGCGCGGCGCCGGCGGCACCGAACATGCACTATAAGGAACCTGCGCTGACTGCTCCTAGACGACCTTCGTAGCATGGTAGAGTAGCCCCACAGACTCCCAAAAAGATATCAATGCTTGACACAATGCAAGCAGTCGACTCGATCAGAAGAGACAGGACCGCCATTCCATTTCGATCCAGACAACTTTTCGAATCTGCCTCCGCGTCACAGCCAATGACCAGCACAGCCGATGAAAAATAACCGTCAGAGAAAGGACACTAACCCACATTTGAGAAACCAGGGTCCTCGTCAAAATGACTTCATCCAGAAGTTCTCAAGAAGGCGGAGGACCCTCCAACGAGACTGAACTAAATCCCGACCGAGGCACTTCCTCTCGAATTCGGAGAATCCTATTCAACATAATTGTGATATTATCCACCGTCATCACAATGCCGAAGTTCTTTTTCCAGAATTGCGTGCTGGTCATTGGTGCCGTTGTTACAGCTTCAAGGAAGAAATTTATTCGTGCCGTTGGAGATGAGGACGAGACCTCCGTCGACGTCGAGCCTTGCACCGGTGACATAGCCCGATGCTGCGCTGGCTAAGTATATGATAGTGCCTGCGGGGCATCGTTCCATAAGCTATAGACGGTACAGATACGCATGGACTAACCGACGAGGTCTTCCTGGGTTCCTGCTCGCTTGAATGGGGCGAGCGTGGAAGCCACGCTGGGATTTGCTATACCCTGGGGATCATTCGGGGAGGTGGCGTTGCTGAAAAAAAAATGTGAATAGGATGATTTTTTGGGTATCGTTTTAGAAGGGTTACCTTGGGAAAATGCCAGGTGCGAGGATATTGACGCGGATTTTGTGAGGGAGCAATTTGGCCGCTAAGATGCGCGCAATGTGCTCTGCGCCGGTCCTCGTGGATATGTATCCTGCATCCGGTCGCGTGAAGGAAAAAAGTAGTACAAGAAAAATGATCACTACCTGCAAAGTTTGTATGCGGGTTCCAGGACTGAGTTCCTATGGTCGTGATGAACACGACAGAACCCCTGCCGTCACCTTTCTGTGCCGCGCGAGCGAGCAAGTGTAGAAACGAGACCGTAAATATGTATGGGGCCCACGAGTTCGTTGCAATGAGGGCCTTCCAATGGTCAACGGGAGACGCTTTCAAGCCCGCTTGCAGCTTGTCGAGAGGGTCCAAGTATGAAGCAGGCGGGCCCCAAATTGCGAGGCCGGCCTTCAAGAGATCGCGGCTGTCAGAAGGGTTGAGGCCGAAGAAGGGCTAACATACATTGTTCACTAGCAAGTCAATGGCATCTTCGGACTGTTCGACAAATTTG
This sequence comes from Hericium alpestre, assembly GCA_004681135.1. Lineage (NCBI taxonomy): Eukaryota > Fungi > Basidiomycota > Agaricomycetes > Russulales > Hericiaceae > Hericium > Hericium alpestre. Next base: position 3,041 of record SFCI01000573.1, on the reverse strand, counting down.
ACGAATTTATCGATTTCTTCCTGAATGGTGATGTCCATTGCGAAGCTGATGTTCAGATGATCGTCACAGGTTGAAAAAAAAAAATTGAATCAAACCGGCTCACTATTTCGCTTTACCCGGAGATATCTTGTCGAGCTTAGCAACCTGCTCCTGCAACGTGCTCTGCTTGCGCCCAACAAGGTAGACTAGATGGAAGATGAATCTGTCAGAACCGAACCCATTAAATAATCTGGTATTGCTCCTACCTTTAGCGCCATTGGCGACAAGTCCCTCTGCCATCTGAGCCCCTAAGCCCCCTGTGCCGCCTCCTACAAAATTGAAAAAAACAGCGAATTGAGCTATAAGTATTGTTGAGTATACGCGAGTCTACCTGTAATGACGGCGACCCGGCCCTCAACGCTGAATAGATTTTGAATCCTGAGTGAGTTCGCCATTGATAGGAGATGCTTCGTCGATACTCGAATTACCACCCATGTACGCACGGTTTATATACCAGAAGGTCTAACCCGAGGGTGTATGATTGATCACCTGCGTCGGACTTTAGGTAGGACATAATAAGGATTGTACACTGAGCCTGTAGTCAGCTCAATGACAACAACCAAAAGTCATGTAGCGTCGAAGATACACACGAACAGTGACTCGCGTGAGGACGCACGTCAACCAGAAAAGTCATAGAGCGCCCCAACACCATTCGCATCGTCTCCTTGCAGTATATTGCGCGCTCATGTGCTTGTTGTAAAGCGCTCTAATGTGACCCTAAAGTCTACCTGCTGTGAAAACGCAATAATTCGAATTGGCTCGCAATGTACGCGGGTATCTTGGCGACCATGTATAGCTTTCGAGCTGCGGCCCTCGTGGCTCTTCAAGGTCAGCAGGGATCAGATGGGATGCATGCAGAATATGAGAAATCTGAATTCACAGGCGGTTTTTGATATATCTTTCAAACAAGGTAAGCCCTCCCGAACGTTTTGGATGAGTCGCGAGTCGTTACATTTGGGAAATGGGAATGGGCGCGGGCTCTAGGCAACGGATATATATTCACATGCAGCGCTGTAAAACAGAATTAGCCCCGCGTACTCGCGATATAACTTCACTGAGAAATGATAACGCAACGATTGCAGTCTCTCAAGGATCCAACAGAGTAAATCGGCGAGCCAAGAATGTGCCATTACTACCGTTGGCCACATAAACAAGCGGGAAAGAGACGCCTAAACATGAGGTAGCTGCCTATCTCAGCTTTCGGTCATGATCGACCTTTGCACTGTTGAAAAACAGACGTATGCGGATCAGCGGAGCGAGACTCAGAATGCATTGATTTATCTGCGGTGGCCAAATCTGATTCATCAAAGAGACAGCCACCGACGATACAGGGATTCTGCAAGCGGCGTGGCCCCAGTCATAACGAAGATCAAGGATAAGTTGTACGCCGCCTCTTTGGCGAGCCCCATGTCCTGCAGGGACTTCTTAGTAGGGACAGACGGACCATTGACCAGTCACGTACGTTTGGATTCGTCTTTGTCCGGGCCTCGGCCATCTCCAACACCCGCTCGTAATGCTTGACAGCGAGAGAATGGAGTCCTACTACAAGTCAGTAATAGCAGCCAGTTCATGGCAGACTACACACCCAGTTGCTGAAATGCTCGACCAAAGTTGAACTCGACTTCATCCATCCCACCCGGGTCATCTTTCCGCATCTCGCGATACTGCGACAAGAACGCCATTGCCTGCGAAGAGATGTTATCAGTTGGGGGCATCAACGCCGTGAAAGGCTCTACACACCTGCGCGATGAAATGATGTCTATTATCCGCCTGCCTCTGCATGGCACGCCCCATGTAGGCGATCGCAAGACTCAAGCAGATCAGAGGATCATCCTTGAAGTAATCGTACCCATGTAGAAGATAGACTGCCGCCGCATGAGCCAAGTCCGCCATCGACAGCCAAAAAGGGACATACATATAGCGGTCTGGTAGCTCTTCGCCGCCAGCGCGATGTGCCCGTACATCGTCACCATGATCGGATTGTTCTTCGTCGGCACGTCTGGCATCGCAACCTGCCTTTTCTCCAGCTCCTCGGCCGGACCCTCTTCCTCTTCGTTTGCATCTTCTTTGCTGCCGCCGCCCGACGCCATCGCCCACCGCCGCCCGCTCCAGCGCAGGTTGTCCTTGCTCTTCACAGCCGCATCGCTCAGTCGGATCTCGCGCAGCAGGTGCTTCTGCAGCGTAGAGACGATAAAGGCGTCTGTGGACCGGAAGCCGCTCGCGAGACACGCCGCAAGCAGGCGCAGGGGTTCGTTGTTGAACTGGTACGCGATCGTGAGCTTGCGGTACTGCTCGACGACGGCGGGCCATTGTTTCTCGTGGATGGCAATTGCTGAGCGATGTCAGATCACGGCGCTGCCTATGAATGAAAGGGGAGAACCTACCGATGAGAGCGAGACGGATCTTGTCCTGATACGAGCGGCTTAGGTATGCGTTCGAAAAGAGGATGTGTCGGAGGACTTCGTCCGCGACGTCATATTGGCCGCGTCTGGTCAGTAAGAACGCGTACTAAAGACCCAGTCAGTCAGAAACCAGGCAACATTGAGCGCGACACAGACCTGCATGAATAACTCCAGCCAGTCATCGAACGAAATCGTTCGGAAGACGGTGACGGCGCTCGATTGCTGTGGGAACGCATCTTTCCTGCGGTGCGCGCTTTGCTCTGAACACGAAGCAAATTCAGCTCGACACGTCGAACCGGGAAGAAAGATGACGTGCCGAGATCAAGCTGCAGCCTCGACGCCATCTCCTCTTCCTCCGCCTCCGCCGTCTTCTTCCTACCCCGCCTTTTCGCAGGGAACATGCCACCGAACGGGTTATTCTGCTGAAATCATGAGCGTTAGTAGACGAGCATGCGGCCAGCACTAACCCGCGTCGTCAAAAATAGCATCCTTGTCTCCCTGAACATCTCCACCAGCTTCTCCGCCTCTAACACCCACTCCCGCTCCGCCGCACCGACCTCGTCCCGATCCAGCGCAACGTGCGGCCACAGCTCCCGCACG
>SFCI01000572.1:0-18693 GCA_004681135.1 Hericium alpestre | reverse complement strand
CCTGCTTGCCCTCGAGACTCTCGATGAGCGCCGTCTCCTCGCCGCAGATGTATGCGCCCGCGCCGCGGTGCACGTACACGTCGAACGCGTAGCCGGATCCGCACGCGTCCTTGCCGAGGTAGCCCGCCTTGTACGCCTCGTCGATCGCTTGCTGCAGGTGCGATGCCTCCTGCATGAACTCGCCGCGGATGTAGATATATGCGGCGGTCGCGTTCATGGCGCGGCCGGCGACGAGGCAGCCCTCGACGAGCTTGTGCGGGTCGCCGCGCAGGATTTCGCGGTCCTTGCACGTGCCGGGCTCGCCTTCATCGGCGTTGACGACGAGGTAACGGGGTCTTGATACACAAGAGTAAGTCGGATGCTCGTAAGGGCAAAATTGCACATAACGAGACGCACCTTGGGTCCTTCTCCCAACCTGGCTTGTTCATGAAACTCCACTTCAGCCCACTGGGGAACCCGGCGCCTCCACGCCCTCTCAGCCCTGAGTCTTTAATCGTCTGAATGATCCACGAGTCGCCCTTCAAGATGATATCTTTTGTACGATGCCAGTCACCGCGGGACTGCAAGCGCATCGGAGTTTGAGCCTATAGCGTGGTGATTTTTGAGAAACTACTCACCACAGCACCCTTAATTCCGTGGTCGTGTCTGCAGTATGCATTGGTGAAGATGCGGTCCTGGTCTTTGAGGCCGCCGTAGCGGCGAACAGGGGTGTCCTCGACCGTCGCAAAGGTCCGTCTGCTAGCAGCAGCGGGCCGTGGTATACCTGCAAACATCACAGAATGAGCCCGCGTCCATAATACGAGCCAAGGACAGGTGAGATACGCACGGGCTAGCCTGGAGGCTTTGAGCATCGTTGGCGACGGCGACGACGACGACGAGGAAGATGGGTGCAACGTCGAGGACGGGATTGGCTGTTCGGTCAGCTCACACACCCGGCATTTCCCGATTAAGCTTATACCCGCCCCGGTCCGCCGATGGGCGCTTGCCATCGCCATCTGCACGGTGACGAAACAGCCTCTGACCCATCCTCAATCCTGGCCAGTAAGTTACTCTCTAGACTGTATGTGGTCCACGTTTCTCAAGTATACTGACGCAATTTTTATCTCAGGATCATGTTTCCGATTTTTGTAGCTTTGCAGACTTTGAAAAGATGGTTGCAAGATTTATGGTTATCGTAGCACGGACTCGCGAGTTGTCAATTGTCAACGCTCGATAAGCTAGACAGTGCGACGCGCCCCAGGGGCGTGGATTTCTATGTAAGTACCTCGTTGGCCGAACAGATGGCCTAGATCGCTGCCACCACGCTGAAGAAGGGCGGCGTCCGCGCCCAAGCATGGCAAGGCCGAGTTCGTGTAAGTGATTCCGAGCCGTCATCGCTCTTGCTGCTATTCACTTTTTTCTTCCCATCCAATGGCATTCGAGGAACAGATCCAAGCTACGAGCTCGACGCATCCCGAGATTTTCTCCCATAGTAATGACTTGATTCTTCCACTCCGACTGGAAAGCATCATAAAGTCGGAAGGCGAGGATTTTATTCGAGCTTGGCTGGACTGCGTAAAGTGTAGGTCGCTTTACACGTTGCTAGCACGCCATAGGGACTGACGATGTAACAGGTCACTATGACCTGTGCCAATCTGACGAACGACCAACCACGCTCGGCCTGGAGAACCTCACTTTCGATCCTTCTGCTGACCATGCCGGTGCATTCGTCGACTGGGATGCTGCCGTTATCACATCCTATGAAGTCAATCGAACAGGCGCACCTCCCTTCCTGGCCCTGGACATGTTATGGAAATCCCCAGTTCCACGTCTGTATCGCCACGACCTCGAGTCGTTTATTTGGATATTGCCGTGGATATTCCTTCAGTATGAGGGAGGTCGCAGAGAAAGCTGTGTTCTTCGGTCCTGGGAGGGTGCAGATTCTGATAGTGTTCATGGTATAAAACGCTCCTTCCTTGACAGGTTATCGGAGTTCAGCCCAATGTCGCAGTACGAAAGCGAATGGCGGATTGTTAGGGTGCTATTATCTTGGTTGACCTCGGAGGCAAACCGTCGAAAAGCCGAAGCAGATAGCCTTGAGCGGGTGGTGAAGGATAAGCAAGGTGAGCTCGCAGATTTTATCAAGCAAATCAGATCCATGCCGAAGGTTGCTGAGCCTGAGGAGAAAGAGCCTGAGCAGGTCTACCAAGAGTTTTGGAAAATAATGATCGTCGCGGTGGAGGAGGATCGGGAGTCCCTGGGCTATGCTTACGATTGTATGCCACTTGATGGTAGTGTCTAGTGTCTCCGTCCTGACAGAACTGGTATGCGGATCTTTCTCTAACTGCCGTGGAGACGAAAGAGTTTTTTTGGCCAAGCTGAGTACGTCAATCCTCGCGTGAATACGACGAATGCAGTCGTACGTGATCGCGACCATGCTCCCCACGCTGGCATACTTGTAAGTAACCGCGTTCAGCACGCCATGGACAACTCGCTAACAGATAAATTACATAGGTCACATTTACCACGCTGAAGATGGACGACATCCGCAAGGATGTGGTAAGTGGTAAGTCGGACTGTACTGTATCTCAGGTTGTCGTCGCCCTTGCTACCTCGCACCTTCCTCCCCATATCCAATGGCTTCGGACGAACAGACTCCGGCTACAGTCCCGTGTTCCGAATCTCTCTCGTACAGTAACCACATCCTTCCACTGCGACTAGAGAGCATCCTAAAGTTGGAAGGCAAGGACTTCGTTCGCGCCTGGCTGGATTGCGTGAAATGTGAGTGACTTCGCGTTGCACTGTCAGCGGTTGCTCACACCAGAGTCTAGGCCACTACGTCCTATCGCAATCTGGCGAACGGGTCACCACGCTCAGCCTTACGAGCCTCGCCTTCGACCCTGCGGCTGGTGGATCCAATATACTCATCGATTGGGATGTTTCTACACCCACGCATGAGGAGGGTGTTCGCACCGGCGCGCCTGCCTTCCTGGCCATGGATATGCTAGGCAAGGCCAGAATCCCGCGGCTGTATCGTCATGATCTTGAGGCGTTCATTTGGATTCTGCCTTGGGTATTCCTCCAGTTCCAGGACGGGCGCAGGATCAGCCGTGTCCTTAGCTCTTGGGACAGTGCTGATTACAACGCTGTCCGCGTTCAGAAAAGCGACATCCTTTATGCAGTCAAGTCGGAGCTGCACCTGGAGAAGACCTCGCCATTCCTTCAAGAGTGGCCGGTCGCTAAGAGGCTAGTCTATTGGTTGTTCTGCGAGAACGTTCGTCGGATGAAAGCAGAGAGGTTCCAACTCCTGGCAAACGACGAGAAAACCTCCACTCGGGACGCCCATCCGGTGCCGACTTACATCAAGGCAAGGGTACCAGCGCCAAAAAATCCTGAGTCGGAGAAAAAGGCTAAGCAGGTTTACATAGATTTTTGGAAGGAAATATTTGAAGTGATATGTGACTATCCGCAGGAACTGGATTATGTATACGATTGCATACCACGTAGTATCTAGTAGTCTGGATCGTCCTCTTCCGAGTGCAGATATTTCTGTGATCGGTATGTCGGTAGTATTCCTCCGGTATACCTCCTTTACGTGCATAGCAGTGATAGCACGATGGAGCGAGCTCGCGCTCGTCGAGGTCGGGTTGGGTGTGCCCTCAGAAAAAATCGGCATGTAGCCAGCCATTACGACTCGCGGATTGTAATCTGAATGAACGGGATCTCGCTAACGGAGCGGATCTCTCAGATCATCGCTTCCACCACGCCGATGAAGGGCGACATCCGCGAGGACGTGGCAGGTCGTATTTGGGTCGTATTGCTTACCCTCACTTACTTTGACCCACACATCTAATGGCGCAGGATGAAGGAATTCAGGCTACGAGCCCGCATTCCAACACTTCTCCTCACGATATCGAGCTCATCCTCCCACTGCGGCTAGAGAGCGCCACGAAGCTGGAAGGCGAGGATTTTGTTGACGCTTGGTTTGATTGCGTGAAATGCAAGTGGCTTCCATATCGTTCTATTGTGATGTCGGCGCTTACTGTGTACCAGGCCACTATATTCTATGGAAGTCGGGCGAACGACCCACTACGCCGTGCCTCACGAGCCTCGCCTTCGACCCTTCAGCTGGCCGATCCAATGTACTCGTCGACTGGGATGCTTCCACAGCCATGCACGGAGAGAGCAATCGGCGCACGGGCGCGTCTGCCTTCCTGGCTCTGGATATGTTGGGGAAAGCCGCAGTTCCGCGGCTCTATCGTAATGAACTCGAAGCATTGATTTGGCTTCTGCCTTGGGTAATCCTCCAGTATCAGAACGGGAGAAGGGAATGCAATATCCTTCGATCTTGGGAGAGTGCAGACTACAGAACCGTTCACGCTGCCAAAGCCTCCTTCCTTCTGCTGGTGGAATCGTACCGTGCAGAGGAAGGCTCGCCGTTCCATAATGAATGGTTGATCGCCCATGATCTATTATTGTGGTTAGAGTCGGAGCGTAGTTCTCGAAGGAAAGCAGCGACTCAGCTCCAGCGTATGACGGCCTCCACCGCTTCGGATGAAGAATATTTGCCAGATTATTTTATCAAGCCATCGACACCCGTGCGAGTCCCTAATTCTGAGAAAGAGGCTAAGCAGGTTTACATAGACTTTTGGAGTGTAATAATTGAAACGAAACGGGTTCATCGTAAGAAGTTGTCTCATGTTTCCCGGTGCATGCCACGTAGGATATAGTGTAGTCGTCATTACCGGCCCTCCTGAATTTCTGAAATATGTAATTATGTTGCTATGAATGCACGAGTCTGAACAAGAGATAACGGTTGCTATTGACTCGCCTTTGCCATTGAAGTACCTGCTCTAGAGACTGGTATGACAGAAATCTTGCCTTTGGGCTTCTATACAGAATGGCCACCGGTCTATTCACCATCGATGAATGTAGAAAGGAGCTTATCAAAGTAGTCATCCGCTGACTCCACACGCAGTTGTTCTCCAGGTTTTAATTTCCGATGTAAAAGCGTGCCTGTAACATGTCGCATCCGTCATCATGGGCAGTATATGCAGCCTGCTCGGCGGATGCCAAATGAAACGAGAGGACTGTCTACCATCTCGCCGCTCCGTACTGCCGTAGGGCACACACTGGTACAGGCTCTCTTCGGTATCGCAGACCATTTGGCATGAGGGTATTACTGCGTACCACACGACGTGATACTGCCTTACGACTCGTGAATGTTTGACGCACGTCCGGCAGCCGCTTTGATACCTTCCCCCGAACTGAGATACGCATCGTCATGGCGACGACTCTGAAGATCGAGGCGATGTTGTTCAGAGACTGGTCCTGGAGGCGTGATGGCCACTAGGCTGTAGTCAGAGATCCGATCATTCAGCTTTTGCTCTCCGGATCTAGGGTAGGGTTCCGCACGGGTAACCCGTGGCCTGGAAAAGGCCACACCGCACCCGCACCCGCCAACACCGCACCCGCACCGGGTAGGGTACATACCCTACCCGTATCATGACGGTGTTGCCGAAAAAACCGCGGGTATGGTTCAAACCCTGATGACCCGCGGGTTGCAGTAGAGAATCAACGCGAGATCGTGCTTGTCATTTATTTAAAGCAAACATTACAAATACCAATGACTAAATCTCTTTGCTCTCGCTCCTTTTGCACTTTTTCTCTGTTGCCGCATTCAAGAACTGTTCAAAAGAGATGATGTTGTGGCGGCTCCATGAACCCAAGCAGAGATAAGCACGGATGGAATATGGGGAGAGCCGGTTTCGAGTGAAATGAAGAAGTTGACGACCCTGTGAAAAGACTCGCTCCACCGCCGTTGAGGTTGCTAGGAACACAATATCAGCCCTCATTGTTGATGTGACAAGTAAAAGACATACCTGGAATACTCAGATAATCGAGAGCCATCCTTGACAACTTAGGATACACGTGTCGCTTGCTGAACCACCACTGCACTGGATCCTTAACCTTCTCAACTGGGCTACGCAAGTACTCCTCCAGCTCACTAATACGCTCAGCCTCGTTACCAACAGAGATGTCCCCAAAGTCGAAGGTGTTGTCGGCAGTCTGTGGGACAGCATCGTTGATCTCCGACTCCACAGCATCGTTTTCGTGTTCATAGTGATGGGCATACTCTTCTCGAACAAGGTTTTCAGCCGTCTCGATCCATTCATCCTCCCAATGATGGTTCCGAAAATACTGAAGCTTGAGGCCAGGATGAAGAACTACGTAGCCAGCATAAATAAGAAGGCTAAAGATAGTACAGGCAAAACAAACTTACCCATGGCAATGCGATATGTCGACGAGAGGTCTGTCATGTTCCAGTAACGATCCATTTTGTTTCGGGCCAGCTTCATAGCAGCACGGATGGCGGGATGATAGTGTTTTTGCGTAGCAGGGTTGAGTCCAAGGTCTAATTTGTCCATAGCAGGAATGACAGCGGCAATGTTGGCAGTGTCTTGCAAGAAGAAAAGTGTAGCTTCTTTGTATCGCTACAGAAACAAACCAGTTAGAAAATGCATGTTGCATGGTATAGGAATGCACCTACTATAAGGACGGCAACAAGATCACTAATAATCTCCCATTCATCATCGTCGAGCTCGTACTTTCGCATCTTCAAGTTTTTTTCTGCGGTAATCTTGTCGATAGCTGTGCGATAATCCAAAGCAAATTTGAGCATGTCGTATGTGGAGTTCCATCGGGTGACAACGTCATGCGGTATGAGTCGTGGCTTCAGATCCAGGTCCTTGCACATACGGCGCCAGGCTGGAAGCGCAATGGTCGTAGAATGAATGATTGCGAAGGAAAGCTGGCGGATCTATCAGGCCAAACTTAGCTTGTACACAATATCAGAACATCATCAGAGCTTACCTTTGTGATAGTGGTACGAACTTCAGCAGTATCAGCTACGAGTTTCTCTCGATCGGCAGTCGGAAGTGCATCGAGTTCGTCAATCCCATCATCTTCACCTTCGATTATAACTTCGATATCGGCTTCAGCATCAGCACCAGTTTCGTCATCGTCTTCATCATCACTGTCATCCTCGGTATCATCGACTGGGCTCAGTGACGGTACATCGTCTTCCATAGTCTCCAAGAGCTCGGCGTCACCATCCGCATGTCGACCTAAAAGTGTGTTGTTGAACGGCTGCAAAAGCGCTTTTGCGGATAGTTGAAGTGTGTGGTTGAAGCAGCGAACACGATTGACCTCTTCGAAGGAATTGTCCATTTTCGCGAGTTTTCGGGTTTGAGTATCATTCGAAGATGCATTATCAGCATTCATGGCGAGAATCTTAGACGGCAACAGTTAGATCAAGAATTTTCAGCATGTAGAATGAACGACAGCCTGACCTTTTCTTGAAGACCGAAGCGCTCGAGCATTGCCTGGAAGGCTATTGCCAATGTAACACCTGTATGCGACTTATTAAAAATTAGCGGGGACTATATATGCTCACAAATACATCTGACAAACCTCTGGAACCTCAGCGATGTCGAGTAAAAATGATCCCATATGCCCTTTGTGCTCGAGATGCACCGTCCACGCCACGAATGCATGATGGTTTGGTGATGTCCATGCATCAGTCGAGAAATGAAGGCGACCAGCATGTCCCTAACTAATGGTCAGCACTATGCAATTGCAGAATGTAGACATGCATACCCTTAGCAGCTGCGCAACATGGTCATGGCAGCGCTCAAAGATTGACCGAATATCCCGGGCAATTGTGTCGTCCGAAGGAAGATGGATGTTCGGACGACCCGCTGTGAGTAGCTCTCGGAGCTCTCGATCGTTGATGATATTCGCCGGCCGATTGCTCTCAGTGATCCAACGGACCAATCGTGCCCTAGACATGGCCAAATGAGCTGAAGACGTAGCAAGCATAGGTGGTACTAACCGGAACTCAACATTTGTAGGCCCCCGATGAGAGACAGTAGATGGTTTTTGTCCTGGTTGTGCGAAAAACGAGAAGATAGACCGAGTCTGACTGCCTGTATCTGTTCCTGACATCATTTTGTGGACTGCGTCTTCACCGAAGCAATTGAGAGCATGCGTCTTTAAGTTCGAAGTCGAGGACCTGTCCTTGGTATCGAGATAACGGCGGACACCACCTAAAGCCGACTTGCACTTCTTTGCCATGCAAATGAAGACGTGTGAACGACGCCCATTCACTTCGTCGATCCGTGGTTCAGACTGGAAAAAATTATAGAGCGGAGAGCGCCAACCGGCCTTCAGAAGCTCTGTTGAAAAAAAAGTCAGTTGAAAAGTCCAGAAGACCAGACAAGATGTACTGTACTCACTGAGCTCCTTTTTTGCATCGTCTTCGACATCATGCGCAGAACTGCCGGATTCGATCTCGTCAGGTGCTGTGTCCGAGCCCGAAACCAAGTCGATTGGCGATGACTCTCGGGCACCACAACTCGGAGATCGAGACGCGTCAGAATGACCGGAGTGAATAGAAGAGACAGACTTTTTGCGAAGCCTCTTCAATGGTTTTGCGATCGTGCGAACACTACTCTTGACAGCGCTCTTGACAGAACGGGCACTACGCGAGAGAATAGAGCTCGAGCGGGACTTGGTGGATGCATCATCAGGAGCTTTTCGGGGGAGAGGCATTGTGCACTGACTTACTACAGACAAATCCTCGCCCTTTTATGCTATCCTGCACACCGCAGGAACGAGAAGAAGGATCTGGGTGCGAGATGCACGGCCTCGGTTGCGCAACCCTCACGGTTCTCCATTCTGGGGCTTTCATTAAAATTGAATGCGAAGAACAAATTTAGACAATCATCAGAGTGACCCGTGCTCACTTTGACAGTCGCGCAGGCCAAGGCTGTCATGTTCAGGGCTGCATATCGTCCGAAGATGCTAAGGTGACTTGCCCGTGTCGATTTATGTTGTATGCGCGGTGAATATGGTGTTGCTTCCGAGAAAGTGACTGATTGAATCGTGAAATTGGTTGTGAAATACGAGTCCGATGTCGCACAAAGAACACGACCCTGGAACCAACCCAATTAGCACGAATAACTGCTTCAGTTTGGGGAGGGAAATCACGGCCATTCGAGACTGGTGACTGTTGATACACAAAGACGGACAAGTGGGCATTCGACAGGCTCACAAGACGCCGTGATGCTGACCTAATCGCAGCCTTTGTACGCGCCAAAACCTAGCAAACCCGCGGCAAACCCGCGGCCTCCAACCTGCCTGGAACCCGCAACACCGTTCATACGGGTCAGGGTTTGTCAAGGGTCCTGGATCTCTGCACCGTACCCGTACCCTACAACACCGTCATCGACAACCCGCGGTGAAACCCCCACCCGTGCGTTTCCCTAATCTAGGGTGAGTTTGTCCACCGATGACGACCTGACCCTGAGGGTCGGATTGTAGCGCAAGCCTATTGTTAGACAGAAGCGACGGCGGGCTCTTCATACTTGCTCGGCAACAATCATCAGTGGATGCTCTTACAGAAGTATATGATAGGGACATACGTGTGTGCAGGAGCCCTGTGTGTCCATGTGTCGGGCTGCGCTCGTATGTATCATGAAAATTTCGCGGCGGATCTGCAGAGATGCGCTGCTGTGCTTCGGTGTCAAGTGATTTACCCCGGCCTGCCTGATGCATGAAAGTACTCTGAGAGCTCGATATACACGTCATCTGAGTTCCACACAGACTAGACGGGGTGCGGATACGCCCCGGAAATGCAACTACAATGCCCGCGCGTGTCAGCGCTAGTACCTCAAGGAAACTACAAAACTGACACATGTCGGCATTTGATTAGCAGATTGGAACTGTCTTTCCATCAGGGACAATCACGTACCACAGCGCCTATTGTACCGCGATCGCTCCTTCGTCACCCATCACAAAGAGGTTGTCCTTGTCCTCGACTCGTGTGCATCTGTACGATTAGCTATAGCTGGTACTAGGAATGGGCCAAATGTGATCTGTGTCTTTCGGCATGAGCATGAAGAACTGGATAAGGCTTGAAGAGGGTTGTACATAGCTTACGAATGCTCGTACATCGAGGATAGGATCTGGATACAACCGGGTAGTATTGGGAGCCTGAGCAAGTTGGCCGTTCCGTCAACGGTCAATGTGTAGATGACCGCATCCGGCAGATCTGCGATCTCACGTCATCGATCTTTCAGGCTTCTGTCGATCTACCTGTGGGCGCTTATTCCTCTCTCAACGAGATCAACTCGCCGACTCACAGTACTATCCGACCTCCGAGACGGAGCTCTCTGTGAGTTATCATATAGTTCCAAAATTTCCGTTGGGCACTGAAACAACCACCTGGTCGTAGATTTTTTTCGATCAATTCCGTTTAGTCAGGGATCCCAGTGCAGCCCTAATGACAGTGAACAAGATGCCGGTGACTTTCTAGTCTGCAAAGGTCTGCAACTCGCTTCTATTCTACCGGTAACCAGGTACGTCCTTGACAATAGTACTCGTAATCATTCGCATATGCGTTCTTGTCCTTTGGACTGACGGAGCGAAAGAAGGGTCCACGGCTGATATCGATTATCCAGTGCGCGGCACGCCAATTGTGTTCTCCCCAGCAGTCGCCGCCCGCAAGCCCATAGTTCGGAGCGTCAGACCTGTTTGTTGTTGACGGATCAGAAACAGAACACGGACGTCCTGGGAGCTGTCGTGTTGCGACTCGACGAAGGTGCACGGTATCTTTCGAAATTTCACGTCGAGCTGATCGCAGATGCGTGTTCGCTCGTTCTGCATGACTATTATCCGATTTAATCGCACGCATATCGTTAGGTCTTGTGCTGCCAACGACTGAGGCTGGACTGCCCAGCCAGACTTCCTGTCTCTGGTTCCGTTGTGCCTATGTACAGCACGCGGTCCATATACAGTACCTATAACAAATGGCGCCTTCCGGCGTTCTGTTTCTGAAAAGCAGTGATCCGGCTAACCCAAAATTTTCAGGTACATGGTACACCAATCTGTTGTCCGTGTGGTGACAAGGCGGAAAGCAGGTCTCAAGATCGCCGATCATCTCGATGAATCGTCGGGAGCGACAGGGCGAAAAGGTGACGGAGAACACGAACGTATATTTCAAATCGTCTGTGAGTCTTTTATCATTTTCATATCAGACTCTCCGTACGTGGACTATGGAGGCGACATGTCTGACGCAGAAGTTTGTTGCATTCAGGACAAGAAACAAATCGTCTCTGACGTGTTTCAAGCTCCTCGAAATCTTGAATCTCGGAAGCTCATGTACGTTGTTGATCCGATTATGAGCCTTGGCTTATGGACCCTTAGAATTCATGAGAATCGTACCTACCGGGGTCCGAGATGTAGCGGTTGTTTGTTCCGGTGCAGTAGCCGTTCACTATGCACCAAAATCAACGGACGTCATTTGATATGCGATTCTATTGTTCTTTCGGACAGGCACATCTTGGATACGCTGTTTCGTCAATCTAGGTGTATGTGAGTGGGGGACAGACATCGAGAATCAAGATTGACGTGCCGATTCACTTGTACGCTGTTATTCCTGTGATATTCTGTGATTGCCTTGTATCCCATTCTTCTGTATACAATATTGGAGAACACCTATCCTCGACTGCATATAAAACGACGGCGTGAAAGCCTTAAGAAACCCAAGTTCTCCATCTCGTTCTCATACCCACAACTACACATACCAAATTTAGAAATCGTATCACGTCATCCATAATGGTCAAGAGTGAGGTCAAAAGTAGTCCCTCTAAGGCCGGAACTGCCGCTTACGGCCGCGACAGCAAAATGTAAGTGATAACTTCATCTTGATCGTCCATTGTTGGTACAGCACTGACGGGGAAGAACTCAACTGCAGCGTTGACGCCATTAAAGGCCCCCTTGCCATTGATATCATGGATCATCAGCTGTTCAACAACATTGACGAGCTTTTGGCGTGCTTCCTTTCGTTCTGTAAGAGCAGCACTGATAAAGAACTGAAGGGCAAGGTGTTGCTGAGTGCCGTTCAGGAGAAGATCAAATCAGTCTGGAACAATCCCACGCTCAAGGATTTAGTGACAGCTTAGTGAGTACTGTTTTTCTCGTAGTGGGGTTCTTGGTAGTAACATCATCTCTTAGTTGTACTGTCAAAGGCGACGAACGGCACAGATACGAACCCTTCGTCAAAGCTTTCAATTTTGCGCTTTTACAGTTGCAGGAAGTTAATGTCGATGGCCTCCGCAATGCGAACAAGGATCTCAGCATTCTCTTGCACGTTAACGATCCGTCGTACATAATGGGGGACCATGAAGGAGATGTTTCGAAACGCAAGCCTGACATCGTCCTTACATCCTTAGCGGAGGCACAGCGTGTTTCTGGTGTATCAGATACAGGTACTTGGAAGGAGCTTGCTATCGACAGTGGATTGCCGTACAAAAAACCTCGCGAACAATTTTCCTGGATGAGCATCTTCTCGTCTTTGGAGTTCAAACGTACCAAGCGTAAACTCTCAGTCTCTCCGGCCGAATACCGTCTCAATGTCCCTGCGGAAAAGCACATGAAGAATGTGACCAGGCTCGAGAAACCGGCGCCGGAGGAAGAGGAAGTGGAAGAGCCTGAGTCGAAGAGGCTGAGGGTCGGTCCGAAGGTCGGTCCTGGGGCTGGGTTGGGAGTCGGCAGTACGTTTCTATGCTCAGCACCTCGAATCGACCGACTGACTTCTCATGCTTGTAGGTAGTAGTCTTCTGGCCGTCCCCGTCATTTCATCGGGTGGAACTCAAAGTACGGGATCGTCAACCTCGAGCGGGAAACGAACGTTGTCGGAAAGAAGCGCGGACGAGGATGCTAGCATGGACCTTCGAGAGATGTTCATACGCAGTCAGATTGCACCAGCTATTCAATGTTCAGCGTACGGGCTGGAGATGTTATGTCATGCACCCGCTGTCAATCATGCAATCAATTTGCTCATTATTGGTGGGACGGCCTTTGAATTTTCGCCTTCTTAATACTCATTCTTGTTCCCTAGACGATGTCGCATGGATCTGGTGGTACGACAGGACAGGCGCGATACAATCAGAAGGCATCAACTTTGTCCAAGATCTACCACGCTTTATCGTCCTTCTTTTTGCATTCCAAAGGTTTACATTGGAAAACTGGGGTATCAATGTGACTATGGATCCCGGGGCCAAAATTCGTCATACTATTTCGCAAGGTACTGGTCAGGGTGGCAAATCCTCCGGCAAGAACCAAGCGGCCAGGACTACAGACAAGAAGCGCATCGAACGAGCCAAACCAGTCTACCTGCCTTTCGAACTCATATTTCGCGAGTCTGAAGTCGTCATTACGGTTGACCCAAACGATGTTATTTACTCCTCTTACGCGCTGGTTGGGCGAGCAACGCGTGTCCTCGGTGTAAGTGATTGTAGATCTACGCACGCGAAAACGTCGCTCGAAAAGCGGAACCTAGTAGTGAAGATTTCTTGGCCGTCGCAGGATCGGACGAGCGAGTTCAAAATACTGGAGCAAATCATGAAGCACGCTCAAGCGGACACGGAAAACGTTATGGGCCACGTTCCCGAGGCCCTTTATTCCACAGACATCTTGGGGCCTGGCGACAGTATCAGGAAGTCAGAGCATGTCACCGTCACAGATATTTGGGGATCAGTAAAGGAATGTTCCGTGCGTGTTTTGCGAGCCACCGTTTTCCGCCGACTGGAGCCCATTACGAATCTGACATCTGGCGAGGAATTCATGAAGGCTTGGTTCCAATGTGTAAAATGTACGTCGACATCTTTTCCGCGTTGATTTGGACGAAATTGACATTTCGATGATTAGGCCATTACGCGCTTTGGCAGTGCGGAGTGGAGCACACTGACCCTAGCATCGGTAATCTCATGATAGATCCCTTGAAAGACAATAAGGGCGTTTTGAATGACTGGGACCTAGCCACCATCCGTGTCCGCGACAAGGAAACCCTACCTCATAGCGAGCGAACTGGGACTCCGCCTTTCATGGCACTTGATCTCCTCACAAAGGCTTATTACGACGGCGAGACACCGCGACTGTATCGTCACGATCTTGAGGCATTTATCTGGATCCTGCCTTGGGTATTTCTCCAATACAAGAATGGGCAAAGGGCATTCAATATCCTTCGGTCTTGGGAGAGTGCAGACTACAGAGACGTTCACGCTGCCAAAGCCTCCTTCCTACTGCAGGTGAGATCGGAGTACCGTGTAGAGGAAGATTCGCCTTTCTATAACGAATGGTTGGTTGCCAGGGATCTCATAGTTTGGTTGATGCAAGAATCAAGTTATCGGGAGGGAGAAGCAAAGAAGGCACAGCGCCCGGCGGCCTCAGCTGCCCTGAAAAAAGCAGCTTTCCGAATCCCAGATTTTGTCAAGCCATCCGTGCCACAAGTTCCCGATCCCGAGAAAGAGGCTAACCAGGTTTACACGGAATTTTGGAATGTAATAGCTGACACTGTACTGGCTCATCCTAATGAGCTGTCTTATGTTTTCGAGGCTGAGTGCATGCCACGAAAGATCTAGTGTAGTTGTTGATACAGGAGTATAGATACAGAATTTTTGCCATATGTACTTATATTGCTCTGAATGCACGAGTCTGAACAGTGAAGTTACAGATATATCGTTCTTGTTTACTCGCCTTCGCCATTCATGTAGTACCTGCTCTAGAGACATGTTTACTGGTCACCCACCATCACGGTAGGACAGAGGTCTTGGTTTTTGACTTCTAGACATGACGATCGCCGGTCTATTCACCGCCGATCAATGTGGAAAAGATCTAATAAACGCAATCGTTTGTGGACCCCACCCACACTTACCCTCCAGGGTCCGGTATCCGATATCGAATAAGTAAGTTCCTGTAGCATAGCACGTCCATCATGCAATGTACATAGTATAGGATACAAGCTCTGCAGATGCTAATATGAAATGAGAGAACCGCCTACCATATCACCACTTCGCACCACCGTACAGGCACACCCTAATACAGGCTCTCTTCGCTCATCATTGTCTTCGCTGCCCTCCTCGCGGCAGCGCCACCCCGACGTCGTCGAATTCAGGCACTGGACGTGTGACCACAGACGGAAAGGCATCTTCAGTGAAAACCGAGGGCCGAACAAGTCTGCGAAGACTACCAAGCTCAAGATGCCGATCGAATTCGCCCAGGAGCATGTCTCGACAATTATTCTGGATCATCCCTGCTACATCCTGCCAGGCTGCCTTTCCGGTGTGGCGCGCGCCTTCCCTGAGGCCCCAGGTAACTTTTACCTAGACAGAGGCCATGAAGACTGCAGCTGCTTGATGTACAACCGACACGCATTGCAAGACAATTTGCCTGTGCCAATGAGGTTCCTGCCGCAGCACTGGTAGATGAAGATCCCGCGCTCAAGCAGAAACGTGATGAGCTGCAGCCCTGCGTGAAGTTGACCGCAATCAAGGCCACAGACGTGCCACCTGCGTCACAGAGAGCTTGCTTCAGGCTTGTGGTCTTGACTACCTGCTCCGTTCATTCGCGAGCAGGAGGGCGATAAAGACTACGCATGGCCAGAATAGATAGCATCCCACGAGGCACATGCTCACGATGGCACTGTCCGATGCCGGCAATTGCTGACTGTTAGGTTGAGTCGCAGCGCTGATCGCAAGTCGCGTGAGGTCCTGCTGGAGGAATGCCTGGATGTCCTGCGGACGCACTTCGAACCCATTGGATATCGACCAGCAGCTGCTGTTGATAACTCCCGTCTGCATCGCACCAGCCAGCCTGTCGGCAAGTCCAGTGTTGGACAGCATCTCATTAACGATGCCGTAACTCCCACTGCAGTGGACAGCGTTACGTTGTAGAACTCCAGTGTGCAGTTTGCGAGGAGTGTGTTGTATCATTCGTTGCCAATGTGCATGCCCCAGTCCTGCGGCTCCGCAGATGAGCAGTCTGGACGAATCGTTGCTGCCACTGATTGCAACCATGGATCCATGCCGCTGAGAATCGTGCCCTCTCAGTGGACGAAGACGATGAATGCACACAATACACACCTAACCGCATATGCGAGGACGTGTGCTGCAAATGCCACCACGGCGGACTGCCCAAACATTGGCAGAACGTCTGGGCACCCCTTTTTGCACGCTCGGTACATCCCTGCCCGGCTGACCGTTGGGAGGCTCCCGGTGCCAAGAAGCCCAACGAGAATGTCATATCTGCGCCCGATAGATAATCAGTCGCCCGTGCGTGCAGCGACAACAAACACACTGACTTGTTCGGGATCTGGCGAGCTATGCACGCACAACATGATGTGCATACTGTGCGGGCAACACCGGCGCGAGCACGGACACCACTGTCGACTGCGCAAGTCAGCCCCATGCAAATTCACACTCGAAGGACGGAGACTCAACTCAGCAGAGACGATAGTGAGACCCATCAGCTGTGCAGAGTCCACGTCGCCCTCCTTCTTCTCACCCTCGTACTAATGAATGCGCCATCGTGGTAGACTTGCACGATCGAATGCTCATGCCGAGGACAAGCAGCCAGCCGAGGAAACCGAGTGCGAGCCCAGAGGCAGCGAACGCGGGCACCACAGGCATGAGGGCGCCCAGCAGGGGGGCCGTAACCGGGTGCGCGATTGCACGACGCGGGTGTAGATGGTGCTTTAGATGGGAGTAGAAGGTCATGCGACACCATGCCTGATGATGGGAGGTGGCCACCGCGAAATGTATCGCAATTGATTGATAGATGACTTGGAGGTAGGCGCAGATGAGTGCAGCTGTTCCTATGGACTGTTGGCCGGGTGCTGTGGTTCATTAGCCAAGAATTGCCAAGGTGAATGCAGATGCCTGGTGCGACACAATACTATGGGCGTGGGGGTGAATGATTCATAGAAATCAGAGCATACTTATACCAAGCCTATACACATATTCATTGCAAGTGCAGCTCCCTGTGCACGAGAGGGTTCTGAGCAGCGCTTGTGAAGACTGGAAAACCGACGTGACTTGATGCTTTTCTGAACACATCGTAATGGGTGCTAAATAGTGATGGATGCGGTAGATTGGAGGTAATAACTCACCTACGACAGCAAAAGCGACTGCTCCAAAACGAGCTAGAACGGAACCTGACACCGCGTGCATCTGAGAGTAGAGCAGGTATACCCGACTTGAACGAAGTGAGAAGAGTACTTTCATGAGGCATTGGGATGACTTGGAGTGTCGGAAGAGTGGACAACGGCATCAGCGGAAATGTGAGGAGCAGCTACTGCCAGGCAGAGATTGTATCGCACCACCCGGCTCGACGAGCCATTGCAAAGCAATGCAAAGCAATACAAGCTGGTTGTGTAAACACTGCATTGGTGCTGCAAATGCTTTTGCAATTCACTGCGAAGAGGCAGCAACGATGCAGGGCCTCACCCACCTGCGCCTGCCTTGGGATACGTCCCAAAGCTTGACATATCGCTGAGTAAGTCCAAGTAGCTCGCCAAACTCCTCGCATCAACGCTCTGATCTTAACGTTAAGGTATTTTCGAGCCAGCCCTAAAGTCGCTCAGGTCTTCAGTTAAGTACTGCTCGGTGCTGTAACCCTTCGGGTTACAGCTTATGTCATATTATGCTCTGTTATGTTGGATTCCTACGGACGCTACTTATACATGCTTTCGGTTGATGTTACCCTTGCTTCCCGCCACCCCATCATTGCTGCCTTGTCCGTAGTACTTCACGCCTAGGCTTCTGCAATCCACTTTGGTGTCTCGTTTCTAGTCTCGTCTGCCGTTCTCAGTGTCCCGCTATACAGCAGTTCCACTTTTTTTGAAACACCGACAACTCAAAGTTCCAAACTGCTATCACCGCCACACACCCGCTCGCACACCCGCTCTGTGGTAGTGCCGCCAACCTCAGTTGACACTGCCCCGAATACTGTCCCGCCGCCCTCACCAACCACCAGAAGTCTCTCCTCTGTCTCTGCTTTACCGTAGTAGCTCTGCTGTCTCTGATTTACCATATAGCTTGCTGTCCGATCTTGCTGACGCACTTGTCGACCCTGTAGCTGACCGCCTGTCAACACCTGTCTCCGACCACCTCTTGCTGTCGTCACCATCTCCCCAGCTGCCAACTCCTCCCCCCAAGGACTGGGTTGATCCCACGTCAACAACCGCATACTTCACCGCCGCTGCTCGTCCTTCCCGTCACCATCGCCATTCGTCATCTTCATCCTCTGACTCTTCAGTCCTGCTTCCTCCCACCTTACCTGGCCCCATCTCTCATACCACAATGGCCCCTACTGCCAAGGTCGAACAGACTGCTATGACGAAGGCCCCCACACTCTCTCCTGGTGACATATCCCCGGAAGTCCTCTGCCAATGGGAGCATGGTTGTCGCGCATACTTCTACCACAAGGAGATCGACTCTGCTACTCAAGTCCAAGCTGTTGCCTGGGGTTTCCAAGATACGCGTCTCCAATCTTGGTTCTCTGTTAACCAGACCTCCTTTACAGCACTCTCGTTCGATGACTTTGTCAAAGAACTAAAAGTCTGGATGGAACCCAACTGGGAAGTCGTCTTTCGAACGAACTTCATCTGAGAAATTTAACAGTGGTATATAGCACTATGTAGCCTATATAGCTCTGATAGGGCCATAGCAGTCTCCTTTTCTACATAGCACTCTATAGCAGCAAGACAATCTATATAGAGCTATCATAGCACTCTATAGCAGTAAGACAATCTATGCAGAGCTATCATAGCTATCATAGAGTAAGGTAGTAACTATTATAGTCATCATATAT
>SFCI01000571.1:0-18716 GCA_004681135.1 Hericium alpestre | reverse complement strand
GAGCGCGTGATCAACGTGAAGAACTGTCCGCTGTGCCACCGCCCGCGGCTGAACGCGAAGGCGGAGCGCGACATCGTGACGCATCTCGCGGTGTGCGCGAGCCAGGACTGGGCGCGCGTGGACCGGATTATGGTGGGGAATTTTGTGACCGCGAGCCAGGCGCAGCGGAAGTGGTATACCAAGGTGATCTCGAAGGTGTCGGCGGGGAATTATAAGCTCGGCGCGAACTCGGCGAATATCATCGTGCAGAATCGCATGACGGGGCAGTTGGAGGAGGAGAAGATGCAGGTGTATGTGCGGCTGGGCATCCGGCTGCTTTACAAGGTCCGTAGGTTTATGAATCTGGTTGTTGGTGCGCTGGGCTCACTTGAGGCGCATAGGGTGCTCGTGGCAAGATGGAAGGTGCAAGAGGTGTGTCTGGGCATCGTCTGGGCATCGTCTTTGATTCATGCTGACTTTTCTCTAGCTCGTCGATTGCTGAAGTCATTATCTATAAAACAAGGAGTTAAATACGATTCCCCGGAGTCCGCACAAGATATCCCAACTTTCATTGCATTCCATAACCTTAAGGTCGAAGATATCTTAGAGCCTATTAGTTCATTCAGTGAGTGCTTTGATTATACGCATCCGGCGCCGTCTGATTTCGACTCTTTCTCAGAAACATTCAATCAATTCTTTTATCGAAAGCTCAAACCTGAAGCTCGACCGGTGGAGGAACCCGAGAACCCCTACCGTCTCGTTAGCGCTGCGGACTGCCGTCTGATGACATTCGAGACGGTCTCAGAGGCGACACGGCTGTGGATTAAGGGTCGCGAATTCACAGTCGCGCGGCTGCTTGGTGAGGCCTACAAGGACCAAGCAGAGCGTTACAGTGGGGGCGCGCTCGCTATCTTCCGGCTTGCACCGCAGGACTACCATCGCTTCCACGTTCCCGTCGATGGCACGATCGGCCCAATGACGGACATCCATGGCGAATACTATACCGTCAACGTAAGTGTCGTTGCTACTGTGATGGAGACGGATATCCACCTGACTTCTGTTGTGATATAGCCGCAAGCCATCCGGTCCCCGTTGGATGTTTATGGCGAGAACGTGCGCAAGATCGTGCCGATCGACAGCCCGCAGTTTGGACGCGTCATGACCGTCTGTGTGGGCGCCATGATGGTCGGGAGCATTAAGACGACGGTCGTGCCTGGGCAACAGGTCAAGCGGGGGGAAGAGTTCGGCTATTTTGCCTTCGGTGAGTCGAACGTTTCTTGTCTCGTGTCCTAAGTCCTGACGTCTGCATAGGCGGCTCGACCATCGTTATGCTGTTCGAGAAAGGCATGGTGGAGTGGGCCGAAGACCTGCTCATCAATGGACGCGCATCTTTGGAAACGCTGGTGCGAGTCGGAATGGGCATTGGCCGACGACGGAACGTGCCCCTCAGCCTGACAAACGGCGGCCCCAAGGCCTAGTTATCCATACTGATCACACATGGACTCCTTCTGCACATTGACTGGACTGCTTGCACTACCCGCATGCACTTTCGTGGAAGTGGAACGTCACCCGTTGCAGTTCCCGTTTTCGTGCTTTCATTGTTGTCATTCGCTCGCTCGGGACTTCGCATCCGCCCAATATTGTCTTGTTTACTCCGATGTACGCATAATTCACACATACATATCCGGAATGGTCAGTTGCTGTTGCTGCTATGCCTGGTGCATATGCACTGGAGAGCGACGCTATATGGTCTGCCCGTAAATCCGTCTACTTGAACAAATCGACATCGCGGTACGTCCTCGTGACAAAATGATGTTGTCACGTGGGGAGGTGTAGACGCGTGCATTTCGCAGAGTGCGTGCGGCTTGTTCTCGTCCATGTCAGATTTCTCTCTGCAAACACCCTATCCTTACCATTCGAGGCGTCGTGATGTCAGCAGGTAATGGTTATTTTAAGAACCTACAGGGAACTATCACTCATCATACAGCAGAGACACCCACAGCAGACGACGGCGAGGAGTGGAACGAAGAAGACGAGGATTACGATGAGGAGGAGGAGGTCGATGCGAATGCAGAGGCCGAAGAGATCGCACGACGGTTGAATGACCAGCTCTGGGCGGAAATTAGCAAGGCGCAAGCTGAGGCTGCGGCGACTGCTGCTGTACCCGTTTCTCAGGTCAGCCCTCACCCTCCACCCTCTGGACCTGCAACCGCACCGGCCCCCACTGCTGGCCGGCACGGCGCAGGTACCCCATTACATTCAGGCGCTGGTCCTTCAAAGACAAGGCATACAAAGCTCGGGGAGGCTCTTACGACCATGAAGGCCATCCTCGAGTACACGGACAAGGATCCTCTAGCTCAATCTACCCTACGCACGACTCTCGTCCCTAATTCTGATGGATCGAATGTCCTTGATATCCTCAACTCTACTGTCGCCTCTGGCTCACTCTCGAAAGACCTCGCCGGACGGCTTAGCCATCTTCTCGTATCGCTAGCTCGCTCCGACACCTTATTTTCGTCTCTCCGCCACTCAAATGCATCGTCTATTCAGCTGGAGCAGGGGAAACGGAAGAGGGAAGAGACAGAGGTAGAAATTTCGGATCCGCGTGCTGTGAAGCGGCCAATGTACCAACCACCTCCGTCCTATGACCTTCATCACCAAATCAACGAGGCCAGCCGTATCATCACGAATGCGTTGATACCTCTCGCACACCCGTCGAACAAGGACCAGCCGCTAGACCCAGGAGTCATCGCATCCATACAGTTGCAGCTCCACCAAGTTTTTTTATTCGCCGTGACATCGGCTGCTCAGGGTGGCCACGCGACGCACACGCTGCAGGAGATCGGCGGTCTCATACAGGTTCTGGGCGTCCTGAGCGGCATCCAAATCGGCGGCCCATCCGCGCACCCGCCACCTCCCCCAGGCTTCCCGCACGACCCCTCCGCGCCATGGATACCCCCAGGCCATCCCTCGCCCTTCACGCACGACATCGGCACGGCCGTCTACTCCTGCCCATTCCCGAACTGCCCCAAAACCTTCTCGCGTCTCTTCAACATGCGGACGCACCACCGCGCGCATACGACTGTCCGCCCGTTCCACTGCCTCCACTGTCCGGCATCCTTCGCGCGGAACCACGACCTCAAGCGGCACGTGCGGCTGCACGGTGGGCGCGCGTGGAAGTGCGCGGGGTGCGACAAGGTCTTCTCGCGGCGCGCACGAACCGCTCGGCTTTGGCTTTGGATGCGGCGTAGTTCGAGAAGAAGTGCTCGTGCTGCTTCGGGATGATCGCGTCGTCGTCCGAGATGGGCTGCACAAAGAACTCGGGCTCTTTCTGCCACGGCCAGAGCCAGAACCGCGTGCGCCGCACGGAAATGGAGCCAGAGGAGGTGTACACCAGGATTGACGTCCCGATGGAGCGTGCTGCATCGATAACATTCTGGGTCCCCTGCACGTTGACATTGTCGGAGAGATGCTGGAGCGCAGGATGGCGTTCATAGAAGCGGATATTTGCGGCGGTATGGAAGACGGTGGTCTCGTCGCTGTCCGACTCAGTGGAGTCGGGCCACGGTGCTTGGAACGCAGCCTGAACTGCGGCCTTGTCCGACACGTCGACTTGCTTGAAGTCGACACCTCTGGCGCGTCCGGTCGTTAGGTCTACACGCGTCGGCAAGCGAATATCCAGGACGCGGATGCGTTTCGGGTCTTCGCCCCGGTGCAGCAGATGGCAGACGATCCATCCGCCGAGGAAGCCTGCCTGTGAATGTGATCAACAAAAGTCCTGTACACATAGAGGTTTCGAGAGACACTTACGCCGCCAATGATGATGTATCGTCTCCCAGTTTTGGGCGGCAACACCGCATCTACCGTTACAGGCGTTTCCGCCATACGTGCTGCTGTTGTTCGGGCATCTTCCTCCGTCAAACGGTGGGGCGAGAAGGCTTTAGCCACGTCGTGGGGTAGACGCATTAGTTTGGCATCGTTCAAGCGAATATATAAGTATAGAAGCGAAGACGGCAAGAACAAAATAGCGATCCATATCAGTAGACCCATGGCGGATTCAGCAGCTGTCTTCAGGCTCCAGCGAGTAGGCTGTAGGAGCGGCTCTAAGAACGGTAGTTACGAGTTCTTGACGCTCCTCGCTGTTTGACGAATGATTGGGCGGTGCTGGCATCAGCCGCCGCGTGCCGCCTTGCCATCAACTTGTTCCTGAACGTTGAATGTTGAACCGACGGTGGCTTGTGATCGACTGATCGCTTTGAAGTTGAGAGTGACGTGTCTCCTCGCGTCTCTCATCTATGTGACTCGTTCATGCAGAATGTACTCGGAGAGTACGGTCGTGCACATTCGCATTGAGCCATTTGCCGTACTCAGTAGAGATCCCTTGACATGCTCACCCGGCTCGCCATTCTGAAGGGTCTCAACTTCAAGAAGACGTCGCAACTAGCGAACGTCCTGGCACAACTTTCTGCTTTCGACTTTGTTGGTCAACAACGTCAGGCAATGTGGGTCTCTTTGTATACTCCTTGACATGACATTGATGTCTCCTTGATATGGTCACTAGCTTTCTGTCGGGATTCCTATTCATTCAAGCGTTTTCGGGTTTTGTCCCTTCGAAGAACAGCAATTCAGAATTGTCTTTTAGCTTATAGACAAAGCAATTTTTCTTGAAGGGACTGATGGATTTCAAAATATAGTGCTCAACAGGTGCGTCTCTTCGTCTGAACGTGCCAGTATCCTACAGTTCAGACCGCTGATCGCATGTATGAATGACCTCCCCAAACCTGTGCTTGCGCATTCCGTTGTCCTCTTCATTGCATGTCCTTCTATCGCTATCATCAGTCTCTGGCTACTTTTCCACCAGTGGACTTTGATGCATCGAATCTACCTATTGGGGCTTCTATGCTTGTGGTCCTGAGCGCGTCTTCACAGTTGGATCATCTTCTCATCTGGTCTCATTAATGGACTCTTCGGCTGAGGTTGGCATTATGAAAACTCTCGCTGGACTGTGTTCAACTCAGTTGGATTCGCTATCTGCGGCGACACATGCGGAGCCGAATATCCCGGAAGGATTTCATGATCTATACCTTCCCTGTGCGGTGTTGCAAAGCTTACTCCCCGGATGATCGATGATTCTGTGTGCATCATCCTGTGCTGTTATATCGTTGGCATCCACCGGAGTCAATGGCAGTCAGCTGTCACTTGAGAATGCCCATGAAATGTGCATGAAGGTAGGTGTTTCAATATACCGTACCGTCGCATGGAAGGCTTATTTGGCGTTCAAATTTCAGAGGTCATCTGTGGCACAATCTATGCCCCGAATCTCGAACAAGGCTACGCAACGGTAAGCATGTGAAGCTAACATCAGCGGTCATCTTTCCTAGCCAGATCTATATTTCGCCGAGTGCGTTTCAGGGTGTGGCACAGATCAAAAGGAGAATGGCGGCATGCGATGGAGTAATATGATTTCTGGCCGGACATTAAGGTTCGAGATCTGATGCCAAATCTGACAAGATACTGACAATCCATGTCTATGCTCATGAACAGACTCACTGTCTCTGCATCAGTATATCCCAGTTCTTACTGGACGGATTATGGAGACTCTCTGACTGTTAGTCTCAATGCCGGAAAGCAACAGACTATCGGTATTCCTATGTTGGATGTTGGATCATACCCGTGACCGGGTTACATCACAGTTCGGAACCTGAATGTAACCTTGACATGACAGACCTTGCATCGAACAGTGATTCATTGGACGGTGAGTGCCGTTTCGAATTGAAAATCGAGTGGTAATGTCGGAAGTGGACGACAGCGAGCTCTTTGTCCGCGTGGACAATGTTTCCATCGCTGTCGCCATGTACACGCACTCACCGCCCGTGCTGTGGAGCAGCCGATGTCCATAGGTGCATATGCCATTTCTCTTCTTCATTGCGTGCCTAATTGCTTCCATAGGTCGTATATCTCCTGTGTGGCGGCCTGATATTGGCATACCTGCCTCCTTGTCATGGCTGCTATCCTGATGCATTGCGCTCACTTAGAGGTTGATGGCGAGCACTGTGCACCCAACCCAGTTTCCTGAAGCTACATGAAGACAGCTTCTCATAGCATATACTGCTGGAATCCAGCACACGGCTCCGACATGCTCCTGCCGAAGCGCTCAGTGGGGGCGAGATCTGGCCGTCATTGCAGACATCACGCAGGGCCACGCTACCTGTACGGGTCTCCGAACTAGAGTACGACAACTTGCCCGCCCATCTCAATCAAGATCTATACAAAGAGATCTGTGTTCGGCTCGCCCTGCTCTAGTCAGCCTTGAAGGCATCGGAATTCTGGTGACCATCGTCTCTGTCGCTCGCTGGCTTCCGAAAGCTGGTAGATTTGCCAAGTGTATGCTGAGGACTTGTCCAGCAGTGGATCTTGTTTGAGCGGAAGTCGTCCTGTTCACTCCAACTTGTCTTGTTCCTCACAACATGTAAAGGTGTACATACTGTCAGCCACAATATTCGAGTCGGGATTTTGTCTCATCACTTTTTCACCATCTCTCAGCTCCAGATCACGATGGCATCCTCTCCAAGTGTGCTACTATGCCAAAGCTCGGCGCACATGGCGAGTGATGTCAGTGCTGCCAGCTGTCTGCCCGAGCTGCATCGGACACGATCTTAGCTGCAGTCTATGCCTCTGGCTCATCTCACAGAAGAGACTCGATGCTACATTTTTTGCCTGCTCTGCATGATCTTTGCTACTTTTCAATACAAATAGATGTAATTATCTGATATCCAACNGACTTGGTGCATCTTTCTCTNGCCNGCATCCATCTTTTCAAGCTGTGAAGCATTCACCCAGTATTGTTTGAAGGCCGATTGCCTGTGTGAACATGGAATTTGGATACCAGTGAGTAGTGTCAAATGCTGTGGTGCCATNTGTCAAGACTCAGTCGTAGACAGCAGAGAACCACCCAAGTCACCANCNATGATGGGAGNGAGAGAGCAGAGAGNNACNAGCAGNNCAGTGACCTGTATTGGAGGTACAGTACGGTACAGANNAAATGNANAATCTAGNGAAATAGGCAAGCNACAGGGAGCCTATAAGTACTGGAGCGACAATGGGAAAAGAACAATGGACACCATAATGGGTCGAACAATAGAGTGAGAACAATGGTGGCCAAATGGAGAACAATGGAATGGAGAACAATAGGAGGTCCCAAAGGGGAACAAGGGCATGGGTGAAGGATAGCCCCAGGTCATGTGAGGAAGTGAACATGTGATGGGGTAGCTGGAGCACATGACCGACATGATGCCTTGATGGCAGAGAAGAAGGCAGAGAGAAATGGAGTGATCCGTGACAGTAAGTACAAGGTATATATCTCTATGTAGTCATGAGGGATAGCTATGGTTACTACATAATCTCATAGGCAAGCTATAAAAGCTATATGCCCTATGGCTACTCAGCTAGACATTAGAGCCATCAAGGTCAAATCTTCTACATTTCAGATTCGAGGATAATAAGCATGATCATCAAGGTAAATTTATTCAGATTGTCAATGTAGCTACATGATGTACTATTGACAGGGTACAGGCATGGGATATGCCACTGACATGGCACTAAAGCACACATGTTGTGCACACGAGATGTCATGCATGAGGTGTAGGGTTGTTGAGGCTGTTGCGTGAGGCACTTGGGTCACACACAAGGCATGCAGTCATGTGCAAGGTGCGGGGACTGCGCGCAAGGCACTGGGGCCATGCACAGATGTCCGGTGTTGTGTGCAGGCTGCAGGCATCATCTGAGAAAAACACCAGTGGTATATGGCACTATATATCCTACATAGCTCTAATAGGGCCATAGGAGTCCTCTTTTCTGCATAGCTCTTCCATAGTAGCGAGGTAATCTATATAGGACTATGATAGCTATTATAGCTATCATAGTATAAGGCAGTAGCTATCATAGCTATTATAGCATAGAGCATAAGCTATCATGGCTAGCATAGCTNTCATNGNATATNGTGNTNANCATGNGCNNTGNTANCCTNNNTNANANAATNNNTGNNNTTACANGTANNTCNNNCTNNTAACATCTGAAAAATCTGAAATCTACATAGCTGCCAGCCAATGCTATGTCTGGTTTCATAGTGCTATGGCTGCTATGTAGTTGGGCCACACAGCTATACAGGACTATGGTAGCTATCATAGCTATCATAGTCATGGGTGATGGGTACATAGTATTACATAGNAATAGGACATTACTATGCCTGCTATGTAACTTATGTATTTCTAGTCTCCCTCTATGTATCCTATAGATACTATGTTCCATACAGAGCTTTTCTATGATTTCAATACTATACTCAAAACAGGTCAAACTAAATTATATTTAACTACTATGACAATCAAGTACACTAAGTTACATGTATGCCTGCAAGGTGTGACAAGGCGTGCACATGCAAGGGTGCGACTGGTGTGCACAACGCTGCACGTGAGGTGCAATGGTGTGTGTGAAGCCCAGGACCACATGCTGTGAGGCCCGTGCATGATAGGGCAGGCCTGTGCTATGCGGCAAGCCTACATGTGAGAGATGCAGAATGTGGGGTTTGTGCGCATGGCATAGGGACTGTTCGCAAGGTGCAAAGAATGTGCGCAAGGTGCGGACGATGTACACGAGGCACAGGCAACCCACACAAGGCATGGGTGACCCGCACGAGGGTGGGCGACCCACATGAGGGCGGGCGACCCACATGGGGGTGGGCGACATGCATGAGGCATGGGCGATGTGCGCGAGGCACGAGGGACCCGCACAAGGCATCAGTAGCAGTGGGCCCATGCACAATGCTGCAACATCTGGAAAATGCATAGATTCTACAGGGATCTACAGTAGCAATATTAATCTACAGTAGCTGAAAAAGGTTCCATAGATTGTGTAGCTCTTGGTGACAAGTGGGTCCCTATATTTGCTACCTGTAGCTGATCTGTAGCAGTCTGTAGCAGTCTGTAGCAGTCTGTAGATGGCCAAATCTACCATAGCTACTCAAAGCTACAGTATCTACTACAGTGCACCTACAATAGAGTCTATACCCTTTGGTAGCTTCATTTTACTTATAGTTATGTATAGTTTGTTATCATCCATGATTATCTCTTATATCAGATCTCTGGCAGTATACCACAAAAAGTACTATATTTCTGGCTAATTATATCTTGTACACTAGTAGTACATCTTTCAGTCCATTTTCTTCTGCATCTACAGCATGCAATGCCTTGTGGGAAATGTTTTGCTGCAGCAAAACAGTTCCCACACACTACAGGAGGCAACATGGGCACGTGAAGGTCAGCGGGGGGCATGCAGAAGTTGGCAGGTGTGTGCAGGAGGTGGGAGGGGAACACAGGGGCCAGTGTGGGTGTGCGAGAGTTGGCATGGGCATGCGGGAGTTGGTACCAGCACACTGCAGCCAGCACGAGCATGCAAGCAGCAGAATGGGCATGCAGGAGGCAGTGCAGGCATGTGCGAGGCAGCATGGGTGCGATGAGTCCACACGGGTGCATGCAAGTCAGCGCGGGGATGTGGGAGGTGGTGTGGGCATCCTGGAAGCAGCGTGGGGGTGCAGGCACCGGTGCAGGCGCATGGGCATCGGGCAGGTGGGCAGGAGTCTGTGTGGGTGCGCGCNAGTCAGTGCAGGTGCACTGGAGGAGGCGCAGGCATGCCGGCAGCAGCATGGGCACGCAGGAGGCAGCGNGGNCATGAACNAGGCAGCACGGGCATGCTGGAGGCGGCGCGGGCACAGGGGAGACAGCGCGGACGTTCTGGAGGTGGCAGGGGNCGTGCGAGTCNGCACGGGGGCGTGGCGAGTCGGCTGAAATGCACGTGAGTCGGCGGGGATGCGTGCGAGTCCGCATAGGTGCGTGCAAGTCTGCGCGGATGTGCTGGAGGCTGCGCGGATGCGCAGGCATCAGCGCGGGGCATGTGGGCATCAGCGCGGGGCATGGGAGACCGCAGGGGGGCACAGGAGGCAGCGCAGGGGAGCGGGCATTGGCGTGGGGGCTCGGGTGTCAGTGTATGTGTACGCGAGTCGGCGCATGTGCACGGGAGGCGACATGGATGCATGGGAGTTGATGAGGGCATGCGAGAGGTGCCAGGGGCATGTGCAAGTCGAATGCCACCACCCCCAACTCCCGCATGCCTGTGTTGACTCGGTCAGTCGACTCGCTCATGCCCCAGCTGCCTCCTGCATGCCCACGCTGCCTCCCGCATGCTCTTGCCGACTTACTTACCCTTGCGGTCACATGGGAGTCAGTGGGGGGCATGTGGGAGGCAAGGCGGCGTGGGTGCAGGCGAGACGGCGCAGGTGGGCAAGACGCGGCGCAGGTGGGTGCAATTCAGCATGGGGTGCGAGCGAGCGGAAGAAGGCGGCGTCGGCGTCNGTGANGAAGTGCNCGAGGAACTGGGGTGGGGGTGCGTTGGCCGCGAGGATTGGAGCGAGTATTGCCGACGTACCCTGTCGAAGAAGAATTCGGCCTTCTGCTCACCGAGCACTTCTGCCAGGGCCTCGCGGATCTGGTATTCGCATCCAGGGAAACCTGGGATTCGTCAGAGGAACTGGTCTTGGCAAGGATTGGATATTTCGCAGACCTGTAATGAAATTCTCCATCCTAATAGGTCAATTATATCTTCAAGTTCAGAGTATTTCAGAGCAAACATTCGCGACTCACGTCATCCAGCCTCCCAGACCCGCTCCCTGCGGCACAACTTCCGTCCCCTCTTCGTCATCGATCTTAGTGCCAGATACTCTGAGAAAAGACATGAGGGTATGTAGAACAGATTTCGACCTGCGTTCCGTGTATTATTAGTAGTCTTTCATGACCTTCAAGTCAGAGAAATGTGGCGGTGGCCGGACCGAGCGTCGAAAGCAGCTGACGGTCTTCTGACATTCCGAATGAGATGAAGGACGTTCGTCGACCGTTGGGTGTAATATGCGGACGGGATGTTGTCAATCGAACCCGTTCAAGTTCCTTCATACCGCTGCATTGTTAGTCGCGAAAGGGAATGAATAACCGATCCGGACAATCACCAGGATCTTTTGGCGGATGTCCGTGTTGTAGGATGGCTCAAATGGGCAGAAAGGGGAGCTGTAAGTGAGCCAGGGTGCTGCTAACTACCCTTGTCCGCAAATCATTCGTGAACAAAACCAAGGCATCTAAAACACTTCGAGGCCGAATATTTATTTCACACATGGACCCACCACTATCGCCTATATCCCAGTCCACGAGAACGTCTCCTTAATCTCCACCTTCTCCTCCAACGGCAGACTCGTACTGCTAGACCCCACAAACACGCCATACGCCCCCTTCTTCACGGTCCACCCTTTCTTATTGATATCCCAGAACGCAAATGCGTGTCGATCGAGCGTTATGGTCGCCTTTCTGGACTCGCCAGGCCCGAGGTCGTGCACCTTCGTGAAGCCGCGCAGCTGCAGTGGCGGGGTCGTGAGGCCGATGTCGGGGTATGAGACATAGAGCTGGACGACTTCCGAGCCGGCGAGCCGACCGACGTTTTGCACCATCAGGCTGACTTCGATCTGGAGAGCCGTGTCGAACGACGAGGGTTCTGAGACTGTGAGGTCGGAGAATTCGAAAGACGTGTACGACAGGCCGTGGCTGCCGCGAAGTGTTAGAAGGAAGCATAGTAACCGAACAACGAATCATCGCACCCGAACGCGAACAGCGGATGGATGTCGCGCGCCTGATAGTGCTTGTACCCCACAAAC
Source organism: Hericium alpestre (assembly GCA_004681135.1). NCBI lineage: Eukaryota > Fungi > Basidiomycota > Agaricomycetes > Russulales > Hericiaceae > Hericium > Hericium alpestre. The sequence goes on along the minus strand of SFCI01000571.1, from coordinate 6,991 downwards.
AGGTCCTCACGATAATGGATCTGCCCATTCTCGCTGAACAGGTTCGGGTATGCAGGCACGTCCTGGATCTGCACTGGGAACGTGAGCGGGAGGCGGCCGGATGGGTTTACTCTGCCGAACAGGATATCCGCGATCGCGTTGCCGGCCTCATTGCCCTGGTACCATGCGTGGAGAATGCCAGCCGTGGTGTTGACCCAGGGCATCGACACGGCAGAGCCCTGTTGCATAATGAGCACCGCGAATGGGATTGCGGACTAGATGAGGGGACGTACCGCCTGGACCACAACCACCGTCTTCGAGTTTGCCTTGCTCACTCTGTCGATTAGCTCGTCTTGTCGCCCCGGGAGTTTCAGCGACGGTCGGTCGAAGCCTTCGCTTTCCCATTCCGGCGTCAAGCCGGACACGATGATGACGGCGTTGGACTTCGACGCCAGTTCGACTGCGTCTTTGATCGCCTTGTCTGTGTCGATGACAGGAGCGCCGCCGAGTCGCTAAGCGTCCGGATGAGTATCCGTTGAAGATTGTTGAGGGGACGCATGCTTACCACACCCTTCATGAGTGCTGGCTGCGACAGGTCGCCTGCGCCCGCGTCGGTTTCTGGAGGGAAAGTGTTGGTGTACTTCACCAAGACATTGACAGTCTGTCCGGCTTTGAGGTCAACGACGGCTTTCTCTTCGATCGTGCCCTGCCTGCGTAGCACCGTGATTAAATGGAGGGAGGACGGCAGGTATTTCTTACCCATAGAAGAAGTCGCCTGGCGTCTGCTTGGTCCAATTATCAATCGTCGATTTGCCATCAACGAACAACTTGGCACGACCTGCGATATAATGTTTAGCGGACGAAAAAAGACACATAGTAGGACTTTACCTGCCACGGTGAGCCCAAACTCGAATGGACCCGATTTTTCCACAGTGTATATCCCCTTCAATTCGATGGACCAATTTTCTGAGAGGCCCTCCGGTAAGAAGTCATTGAGCTTGATGCGGGTATCATTGACAACGAAGTCAGCGACCGCCTTAACAGGCTCGTCCTGTTCATTGTGTGCGAAGAAGGTACACAGCCAGCCCGGCTTTCCATCGGGCGTGGTGAGCTCATTTTCCAGCGTTGGCAGATATTTGTGTGCTATATTGTCATAGTGTCAGGTTATATCCTGGGTGAAACTGAGACTTCAAATTTACCGTAGCAGCCAACTTCATAATTCAGCTCGACCTCCTTCGGCGCGATGCTGGTGATGCCCTCCCAAGGCGTCACCGTATAAGTGGGCTTCAACTGGGCCGATCCACCACCAGAGACGATCCGTGCGCGCGCACTAGGCCCAATCACCGCAATCCGCTTCACTCGCTTCGACGTCAGCGGCAGCACATTGTCGTCGTTCTTGAGCAGCACCGCGCCGTCCGCGGCCAGCTTGCGCGNGAACGCGCGCAGCTCGGGCGAGTCGCGCGAGCGCTCCTCGCCGTCGCCGTAGACGACGTCCGGGTTCTTCCGCGCGAGCTTCTGGATGAACGTCAGCAGCGTGGTGACGCGTGCGTCGATGGTCTCCACGCGCAGCTTCTGCGACGAGAGCGTGTGGTAGATGAGGTTCGACGTCCGCCAGCGCGGCGGGCCCGGCATCTCCAGATCGAGGCCCGCGTTCAGGGCTTCTGCCGTCCCGTACGTGCCGTGCCTAGTAGACAGCCCGTCAGTCACCAGTTCAAGGCCGTCTGCGCAATGACGACGAACCAGTCGCTAATTACAGGACCGTCGAACTTCCATTCATCCCGAAGGATCCCCTGGAGCAATTCGGGGTTCTCGGAGCAATGCACGCCGTTCAGACGACCATACGCTGTCATGAATGCCCATGGGCGCGCGATCTTCTGCGCGAGCATGAATCTGCAGTCCAGGCTTCTATAATGAGTCCGCGGAGGAGGGTCATGATGCGCACGGGTAGAGATAGATCTCTCTCAGAGCGCGCTCAGACATGACCGACTCGGCTGCCGTACGCTCGTGTTCTTGGTCATTGGCGACCAAGTGCTTGATCGTCGCTGAAACGCCGTTCTCTTGCAGGCCCGAAACGTAGGCCGCTGCCAAAGTGCCTAGGGTGTATCATGAGCCTGCGTTCCTTGTACGTGTCGCGAGCGCTAACCTGAGAGGTGCGGATCCTCGGAGAAAGACTCGAAGGATCTTCCGCCGAGCGGCGAGCGCTGTATGTTGCATGTCGGCGCGAGGAGGATCACCGACGACTTGACCTTGACTTCCTGCGCCAGGAGCTCGCCGACCTTGTGGATTGCCGCTTCGTCGAACGTCGACGCGAGCAGCGTCGCACACTGTTCGGAGATGAGCCGGTCATTCTATCACCGAAGGTCTATGACGTCAACGTACAGGAAGACATTGCGCGGGAGTCGGGATGAAATGCGAAGAACCACGCACGCCCTGACCAACACATCAAGTCAGCACACCCACTCAGTTACCCTCTGCATCTCCGTAACGCACATTGGGTCCGTCGCTCATCCGGACTGCAGGGATCTCAAGTCGCTCGATCGCCTGCGTGTTCCACCAGTTAGGGCCCGCGAGCAGAGAGATTTTCTCGTCCGTCTTGAGTTTGCGGACGAGGTCCGGGATGGAAGCGTCGAGGAAAGAGCGAGACATAGCTGCCAGGAGTAGATAGAATTGAAAGCCGCCCGCCTTGCATTATGCGTGTATTTATACTTTACCATCCTTCCCGGAGAAACCTCGGAGGGGGGTTTATGACGGAAAGTGACCAAGACTTCGCCCAGGAGCTCACATGCACACGTGAGCTCGTGAGAGGCTGGTAAGGGCCGTGAGGAACCTATAGCAAAAAGGTCGTTGAAGAGTGAACTTACTCGAGAGATGCGCATTCATGTCGCAGATGATGAGGCAGTTTAGCCAGAAAGCCAGAGGATGCATCGATTCACAACTCGGGGAGAAGAAAATTCAAATTCACTCACAAAAGCTTGTAAGCGCCCATGTCACACCGTCTTGGCCCCCGAGGCCCTGAACGACCGAACTCCCCGTAGTGTGCACATAAAATACAAGCAAATTACGACCACAACTAAACCTACTTTTATATGCACACAGATCACAAGCCCCCTCGGATCAACCCCCACCTCACGAGATCGTGTCCCTGAGAAACGCGAGCGTCCCCACCGACGCCGCGATCAAGTCCAGCATGCGCGCGGTCTCCTGCTTCTGCAGCCCCAGCAGCCCCTCGAGCGCGCCCCGCACCTCCGCGTTCGCCTGCAGCACGTCGCCATGTTTTCGGAGGAGCACGTTGAGGTACGTCTGCACGGCCTCGAAGTCGCGCGGCAGCGCAGCCGGCCGGTGAGCGCGCGGAGGAAGAGCAGCAGGTCGTCCAGCGTCGTCAGGCTCTGGATTTTGGCGTCCGTGGCTGCTGGTGAGAGCATCTCCGCGTATCGGAAGAACGACTCGTCTAGGCGGTATGTCAATAACGACGACCACGGGTGCTAGGGTAAAAAGCTCACAGTCGTCATCCGCGCTGCTGGACAGTTTTTTGAGGAAGGCGCTCTCTGCTGTCGCGTTCCGTAACCGCTTGGTCGGCTTTTTGCGTGTATCCTGTTTTTCGTTGGTGGGCGTTGAGTCTGGTCCCGAGAGCGAGGGCAGGAAGAATGGCGCGTGCTCGGGAGCTTTGGGTGGTTCCTTCGCTTTATTCCGTTGCTGTAGATGACGGAGATGAGGTGCTGAGGTATGATTGATTACGATGAAGCACTGACCTGGATAGTCTCGAACCGCAGCAACGTCTGCCATCGAGAGGGAGGGAGGAGGGTCAACGTCGCGAGTTTATCGTTCAGGACCGACAAGTCCTGATCGAGCTTCATCGACGTAGCCTGCAACCCCGTCGAGCTGCGCAGCGACACATCGCCGTACTGCGCGCGGTTTGCCCTGCAGATACCAAAAACCATGAAGATGGGAGCGAACATCAATCTGACGAATACGCACCATAGGTGGACAGCAACGCTGTCGACATGCGACGTTGCCAAGAAGTCGCTTGTCGGCGAGAACGACACGCTCCGCGCGACGCTCGGCGTCTTGAACGAATCGATGAGGCGGCCGGTCGGGATGTCGAATGTGCGGATGACCGAGTCCAGGCTGCACGCGATCAGCCATCGCGAATCGGGAGAGAATGTCTATGCGCCCGTCGCTGTCAGCCAACGAGACAGAGCGAGATAGAGCACGAATCTTACCAGGTCCAGTATTCGCCCGCCGAAGCCGCCGAACTCGCGGACGACTCGCCGCGCCTCGACGTCCACGAGGCGGATGATATGGTCGTCGCAGACGGCGGCGAGCAGCCCGCCGTCTCGCTGCAGCTCGATCGAAGTGATGGCTACAGGGAATTGCACAGAATGCACGAGCTTCGCCGTAAAGAAGTCGAAGAACTGTTACGCGGGTCAACTTCAATTTCAACGTCCTTCACATTCAAGACACGGAACAGGCTCACACTGAGAGTGCGTCGAGCGTGCTGGCGATGACGGTCCGATTCAGCGCGTCCGTCGCGATGCCCGTCACGCTCCGGCCCTCCTTCCGCGACCCCGGCCGCTTGCCCAGGTCGAAGCTGCGCCGCTGGGATCCCGACTGCATGTTGTACATAACGATATCGCCCGTCGACGAGCCGACGAAGCCGAAGTTTCCGCACGCGGACACGCAGACGCTCTGCAAGTAAGGTGAGCACGCCAGCCATGGGCACTAGTATCCGAACTGACCTTGATGGCGCCTACGACCTTGGACTTTTTCGTGATGTCTGAGCCAAGGGTGTGCTGTCCCTGCCGCTTGTTGACCATGCTCCACGTCCGCGCGAGCGCGTCGTCTTCATGAGCGGTCAAGATGTCGTCCCAGTCCTTCCAGCGCACGCCGGAATACGATAATGACGTTATTGGCGGGAGCTTGAGCTGCGCGAGCGGCGTGGACAGTGCCGATGCCTTCGCCTGAAGCGAGCCTGGACAAGCACGTTGGTCAGGGATTTCATATCACGACATGGGGGTGCTCACCTTGCGAGAGCTCGAACGACCGCGAGTCGCGCACGACGGACGTGGAGCGCAAACTGCGGTCCCCAGACGCGGTCAGAAGCTGCTTGCCATCCTCGCCGTAGTAGCGAACGATGTGCGGCGGTGCACGATGGCCCGTGCGGAACTTGAGCAGCCGCGGCGCGGACGTTGGCGAGTCGAAGAACCATTGCTATTACAGGCCAAAACGTTAGGCGACGAACCAGTTCCTGATGGGAGATGGGCGTACCTTTACGCTGTTGTCCTCTCCGGAGCTGATGAGAACGGGTTGGCCGGGTATCCACTCCATAGCGGTCACGCTGCTGTCGTGGGCGCCGCGGATGGTGTGCAGAAGACGGCCGTCTGCACTGAGGTCCCACAAGAAGATATGGCCCACGTCCGACGCTGACGCCAAAACCGGGTGCCCATCTACTTGAAAGTCAGTTGTATATTTTTAAAGCGAGTGATGAATTTGTCTCGCAATGAGCAGACAGTCTCACCATCTCGGAAACTCAAAGCCTTGACCGACCCTCCCCGCATGAATATGCGAAGGAGCCGCTCGTCCGCGCGGATATCGTAGACGATGATCTCGCCGGACGCGTAGCCCACGCCGATGGTGTCGATGACGGGCGACTGGACCAATGATGTGATCGCTGCAGACGTGTCGGATGAAGAAGGCAGCAGATTAGAAGCGGTAAATTTGTGGATGCACGTGCTGTGTCAAACATTAATTATTTTGTCCCAATCTGAAGATGAAGCAAGATGTACCTTGTGCGGATGTTCCATAGCTGGAGGCTACCGTCAACACCCGCAATGAGAACCTTGTTCAAGTATGTTGCGGGATGCAGCATGTGCGTAGCGGTGAAGCCATCGTGGAATACCATCTCACTCTGAAATTCTGTTTTATGAGGAGAATGTGTGAGCAATTTGCAAAACACAGAGAGCAAGAATAAATGCGCCAAATCACGACTCCGCCGCCCCATGACCTCATCGACTGGCTGCCGACTCAGCCCACGGCCCTCCCACCCCCTCCAAGGCTGATCAAGTGAAGTCGCGCCTCCTCCGCATCCTCCTCTCTGAAGCGGCCCACTTGATCATGGGTCCTTCGATGCGACCGCCTTATGAGTATCGACCGAACCCACGCCCCGGCCGAGACCATGCGACGATGGATCGAAAAGACTGGCGACCGCCTCTCGACGGAGCGCTACATCGCATGTCGCATAAAGCGCACCCAATCTGTCAAACAGCAACTTCGGCACACCCGGACGCCGATCCTCCACCAACCCCCCGACAACTGGAAAAATAATAATCCCGAGGTTTTAGTGGGTGTCAAGCCCCCTCGATCGCTGCCCGTGAGTTGATCAGGGCTTGCAGCCCCACACTGCCTGACACGAGTTAGGCGTGCGGTTGCGCATTTTCCCTCACCCCGCCCCTGCCCCCAAGGCAGCGGCGCTCCAAGCTGTTTAGGTGGGACTCGAGCCATCATTAGGTAGTCGTTATTACGGGTACCTTGTGTATGACATGGTAGCCATCTAAGCGCATAGCTTTTCCAAAAAAAAAAAGAAAGAAAGAAAAAGGAATAAATGCGCGAACCTAGATTCGTGATATTCCATACGAGAAGTCGGCGCCCATCTGAGGTGAGGGCTAGCAGCGTAGATCCAAACGCAAGGATAGATCCTAGCGGAGATCCCAGAGGATTGGAGACACGCCCGACCTAAGGAGATATGTGAGTACGACAAACACTTAACAGCAGAAATCGAAATGTACCTCTTTTCCTCTGAGGTATTTGATCACATACGGCCCTGTTGCAGCCCAGACAGCATCACCCTCAATAAGCATGCTTGTGATGGGCTCTTCAGTCTCGGGACCTAGACGCGTATCGTGTTAGTAGAGCCTATCAGTCTAATTTCTAGGACTTTTTCGAAATCTGATTGGTTCAGACCTATGGTGTTCCGCTTCAGAACCAATCAGATTTGCGTTAATTCCTTAGGATTTCT
>SFCI01000570.1:0-18754 GCA_004681135.1 Hericium alpestre | reverse complement strand
CGAGGACAGAACAGGCCTGCTGCTTCTGCCGCAAGGGTACAAGGTAGCCCCGAGCGCGCTCAGAACACCCTAAAGTCCTTTGAAGAAGCATACGAAGCGTCGTCATCTGCGTCGAGTTCGGATTCGGACGAAGGGGCACCAGAAGTGGTCTCCTCAAAAGCCACCGTCGAGCCGGAGCATCTTTCAGAGCGCGAAGAGGCGCCGAATGCCCCAGTTGCTCCGAGCGATCCTAAAAATGTCGTCTCGGGGCAATTAACGGAATCTAGCTCGGATCATGCAGATCTGGAACCCGCACAGCAGGCGCAGGTTCCAGAGCCCATTCGGAAGCCTCTGCCTCAGAGACCCAAAGGCCCGCCGCGGAATGCGTTCGGACCTCGGTCGTCACTTCTGCGTAATGTAAGTTTGTCTGGCCTATCTTTGTCGCAGTGCGCTCAACGATCTTCCAGCTTTTGCTTCCTGAGATACGGATGACCGTGTCCAATCTCTCTCAGGCGATCCACTTTCTTGTGGACAATGATTTCCTCGAGAGTGTCGAGATGAAACCTGGAGAAGCGGATGAAAAGATGATTGAAGTTGTCGGTGAAACTTCACACGACGCATCTACCGGTGGTAATATTGATTCTGGGGAACTCACCACAAACGTGATTGAGCCTGTAACTTCAGCGATACCCGAGGATGAACCACTACAAAACATACCTTCTTTGAATTAGTTGCCCCAACTTGGTAGATTGTGCATTTGCTCAAATCAAGCATGATGCCATGAAATTATGATACATAACTATGATAACTGCAGAATATGCTACATGCCGGCCGAACTACCGGCCGTCATCGCTTTCACTTTCACTACCACTCTCATCGCAGTCGTCTTCCGACCCATCTTCGACAGGCTCGACTTCCAAAGTCCGTCGCTCCACGTCGAAGCCGGCATCCTTCAGACCCTGGGTGACTTCGTCTGCCTTGCCCGGGGCGGTAACGGACACGACTACGGACGATGACGAGTCGAAAAGGGGAAGGAGGTACTTCCGCAGCATCTCGAACACATCTTCCTTCGTCACAGCTTGGAATTTCTCCAGCATCTGCACGTCGTGGTTCTGCGAGACACCCTTCAGGCCTTGGTTTACGAACGACGAGAGCGCCTAGAAAGCGTGTCTCGTCAGATCCATGGGCGAAATATGCTAGACAATTCTACTTACTGCGCGGTTAGGCGTCGATACGGAACGAGTGACACCGAACACAAGGGTGCTCTTAGCAGCATCAAGGACAGTTTCGTCCAGCGGGATCTAGACATACATCAATGAGGTGTTGTCATTCAGTCACAGAAATCGAAACTCACGGAACCGTCTACGAGACCGCGGACTACTATCGCTCCTTGCTCAAATGCCTTCAGGCTGTTGGAGCTCTGTGGATGGTCATGAGAATGTGACAGAACGAGAACAACATCGTACTCACTCGGTAGAGGGAGAAAGAGACTGTCCCTGCTTCCGCATCAGCCCCAGTGTAAGCACCGTATGCTAGACCTGAGCCTCGGATGTATCGCTGTTACAAGTAAATATCATGCATTTGAGGGTAATATAGCAAGCAATACGTACCCAGAGGAAGCTTTCAGTCGCGCTCAGCACCTCAAGCGTTACTTTCAAGGAGGGCCAGTCAGGGTGGTTGAAGCCCTGAATACCCTTCGCAGTGTGGGTCTCAAACGAACTCTCGATCGAGGGAAGAGTAACCACGATAGCCTGAAGCAGTGAATATCAGAAAGCGGTCTTGTAGTGTTTAACTTGCTCCTACTTTCTTCACAGGGTTCTTCCCGACCTCGCTCAGGGTATTAGATGACAGCGGAATGGGAGCAAGTTCAGACTCCTATGCGGTTGATCAGTGGGCTGAGAAGCAAAAACGACATGACCAGACATACGGGTAACTCTTTCGAGAAGTGCTGAGCCCATACGCTCCTGGGCTTCGGCAACGCCAANACGTTGCCAGTAACAGAGAAACGAACGCCAGCAGGCTTGGTAACTGAATGCGGATGAGCACAACTGCGAGCGAATAAGATACATAATTTCTTACTGATTTTCCTGATCTCCTCGAAAGTTTTGATGACCTCATCGGGCNTCTCTTGAAGGTCCTTGGCAATCTTGGGGATAAATTCCGATTGTACCGTAACGCCGCCTGCACGCGAAGTGTTGTTCTCTGCGTGGAGCAACTCGCCCAGCACAGCAGAGAGAACGGTGTTGCCGTCCCGCTTCAGTCCGGGGAGCGACTGTTGGATCTGCGCAACATTAATCCGCAGCCTACACGAATTGATGAGCATTCTATGCACCGTTTTTCTAAAACAAGAAAAATCGCTAACCTCTCTTTGTCGAACACGTTGTTCCAGATGAGGTCTTTGAGCCAAGCAACCGCGGTTTCATACTTCGCAACCTCCACGCGTACGGTGACGCGAAGAGTCTCCGCGAAGTAATTTGAGACACCGTAATTCACTTCATAAGCGACGGTCTCGTCGTCCAGCTTGTTGATGACTTGCTCGTAGTTGAGGCGCTCCCCAGATTCACGGTTCACAGGCAGCGAGTAGAAAGCACCAAGATAGGTATAGATNTATCTGCGCCTTAATTAATGACAAGATCGCGATGCAAANNAGGAGACTCACGGTCGAAGGTGGTTGGGAAGGTCGGCCATGGAAAGGAAGGCATGGACAGTGACGAAATCAGACTGCAAACGACAAAGCGACAGATCAGAACTGGTCGTGCATAACGTCCATAAAAAATTGTGTCTTACCTTGACATGATCGTACTGCACGAAAAAGGGTAACGGGGAGCCGTCCGCCTCTACATGGCGTGCAACNTCGGTGGAGGCGACAGGACCGTTGGATTTGCGACCCTTTCCAACCTGCTGGACGCTCTGCACTGGTATCCACGAAATGCTCTTGACATCCGGGACGGGGAAGGACTTGATCACATCTATCGGAATGGGCTTGTCATGTTCAGCCTTGGCTTCTTCCAGCTCTTTCGCCGCTTTTGCGAGACCTTNAGGACCGAGCGCCTCCTTCTGCTTGGCAATTCGNGCTTTCTCGTCCTTNTCTAACTTTTCTGCCANGGTCGCAGATGGCTTTCCGCGCACGACGACAGATTTAGGGTCGATGTAGTACCTGTATATGGTANGGTAGTCAGCATGAGTCCATAGCTATTGGGATTAAATGCCGACTTCTGAAGAAGGCCAGTCCACTGNTGGCTCGACCACGTCCGTAGCTCGGCGTATTGCTTGATCTCGTCCAGCATTTCCTTGATCTGCGAACCGTCTTGTTTCCCGTAGATGAAATCGGTAATGATGGGCAGAGCGAAGGCGTCTCCTCCAGATGACTCCAGTTTGCTACGTAGCTGTAAAGGCGTCAGCGTGAAGCCTCAGTCAATCGACAGAATGTACGCACCTGGCGCTCCTCCCTGTTAATGACCATGGCCATCCGTTCCATGTCGATGCCTTCCTTGACGATTCGCTTGAANCTCTCTTTGAGCTTTTCATCGAACGTCTCAAGCTGCTCAGTTGGTACAGATGCGACCCAAATGGTCAAATCAGATGCAGTCGCCCGGGTATCCTCTCCAAAGTAGATATACGTGCTGGGAAGACATCAGACCAAGGTTGCTTACACCAATATTCTGGACTTACCAGAGGGGATGCTCAATCTCTACGTATTCCTTGTTCAGAGGCGCAGTGGGTGACGAAGTGAGGTATGTGCCAAGGATGTCCAATGCCTGATGAAAATCGATATATCAAGCACGCCAAGGCAAGGACAAGCCGGAACCTACCTGAGATTCCAAAAAGGCATCCGGAGGAGGACCAAGGAAGTTGACCATGAGCTCGCCGGAGCTTTCATCCTTCTCTGGGAATTCTACCGTCGCCTTCACGGTCTCTGCTATAACCGGGCGGTTCGCGGAAGGGGTCTCGAGGAAGGGACGTTTCCATCCTTCGGGCTTCGGGCCCTTGTTCTGTCCATGGGCGATCAAGCTCGGTTCAACCTGTTTCTCGACGACAGAAAGTAGGGAATCTGTGCCGCTCGAGAGCTTGCCCGCAACAATGAGGCAGAGGTTGTGAGGAACGTAGTAGGTACCGTGATAGTCGCGAACTGAACAACCTGTTTAGTCACTGACAGATCGATTCAATTGGAGACTCCTACTCTGTTCGACAGTCAATTTCCGAAGAGCCTCCATCAGTCCGCCAGTCTCGCTTCTGTATGCGCTCCCTGGGGGATTGAGGATGGTTTGAGATCTGTGAACAAAGCTCCATCATCGACAATGATTTACTTGTCTAAAGATCATGGACGTACCGCAGGGACATCAAGTCACCGGGAGTATTCTCCCGGCCTTGCATCTCGCTGTAAACGACTCCCGAGTCTTGACCTTCAGGATCAATATGGTGCACCTCGGTTACATATGCAGACTTGGTAATGGTCGGATATAGGATGTGGTCGACATAGATCGGCAGCATCTGGAGGAAGCCATCCTGGCCAGCCGTAGAGACAGTGTAAACGGTGTTGTCCGTGTCAGTCCATGCATTAGTTCCTGCAGAGAAGCCGCGGTTTGCGAAGTGGTCTATGATACCCTTGTACGGATATTTCTCAGATCCCATAAATACCAGACTGAGATCAGAGATGAGCTGATGGACTATCGAGAACTACATGAGACAGTACGCACTGCTCTAATGTATGGGGACAGCCAGTGTCATCGAAGACTATCGGATGGACGTCAGCTGCTATTACGGCCCGAATATCATTCTACGCACTTTCAGTAGCAACTGCGAAGTAACCATTCACGATGGGTGCTGTAATGCCTTGTCACTACTAACGCCACGCATGGATCCCGCTGTGCAACGCACCTTCATAGTCCAGATGCACAACAGTTAATCCGGTAGTCCTGCTCTGCCATTTCGACACCGTCACGTCCGTGAAGTCTAGTTTGAGGCGTTTGATGAGATCAAAGTTCCCGACCGTCTGGGGAACCTCCTGGGGTGATGTATAGCTATCAATTGAAGGTGCCATGTGGGGTAGTGCGAGTCCACGGGTCTGAGAGCCTCGACTATTGAAGTTCTGGGCAGACCGGGGCAGACCAAGGAAGGGTCTCCTTGTCTGAGAAGGAAATTTTCGTAGCCCGAAAGAAGAAGGGAGGTGTCCGCAGTGTTTCCAATATGTCGAGAGCCTGTGCATACAGTTAACGGGGTGATAGGGAAGACCCAGTACAGGCTGGGATGACGGGGTCGCCAACTTTTCGAGCCGAGTAGGCGAGCCTGACAAATCGAGGCGCTACGCGTACATGGCTCCGTGGATCTCGATCCAAATTCCAGGGCGAATTTTTGCCAGTCAAAGCCTTCGTTGTTCTCTGTTCTTGACCATCTGCTGTACTGTCGCTCATATTTCACTCTTTCGCGCGCTTCTTGCGCTTTCCGTCTCTGTCTCGTCCTCAACTATTGGTGTACCAACGTTTTGCTAGTGTCCGAGTCTCTGGCATCATGCCGTCAGAAGGTTATGAACTCACGCCAGAGCAACTAGCGCGTCAAGAGGCTCGGAAGCTCAAGAGGCAGAAAAAGAAAGAGGAATTGGCAAACTCAGCTCCTCCTGCTCAGACGGAAGACAATGGTGCAATTGTCTTCCGACCATGGCTTACTGTGCAAGCCCCCTCGTCCGACAATGTCGAAATCATCAAACTCATGACATGGAACGTACGTACTATTCAATCCTGTATTTAAGGGGAACGTCGTTATGCTAAAATCTATGTCACTGTAGCTTTTGGCACAGTGCTTAGTCCGTGAGTTGTGACATCATATCTTGATGGGCACATCAGACCTTAACATGAAGCAAGGCCGTAAACTCTTTCCAACCAGCGACTGCTTAAAGGCGTATCAGAGGGAAAACATGCTTCATAGAGAGATCCTGGCATCTGGTGCCGATATTATGTGCCTACAGGTAAGAGCCGTGGCATGACGCTATTCCATCGATTGACATAGAGCAATAAAATCAGGAAGTGGACAGGCTAGAAAAGCTGCTTCCCATGCTCGAAGAGAGCGGCTATGCCCACGTTTATGCTGCAGGTCCGGAAAAACTGCACGGATGCCTTATTGCATATCGTAACGATGCCTTCGAGAAGGCCGATGCAACAGTTATCCAATATGACGACGTCAACGTACGATCGGAGGGCTCCGACAGTGCGCAAAAAGGCCTCAGCTTTCGAACCAGAAATATCGCTTCAATTGTGGGACTGAAGAGAAAAGGCTCGGACGATGACGGCGTCGTTGTTGCCACCACACATCTCTTCTGGCATCCATCGTAAGAGGCTCAGCTCTTCCCATTGATGCATCTGACCGACTGCTTTAGGTACTCTTATGAGCGAGCCAGGCAAGCGGGACTTCTAATGCGCGAGACGATCCGATTTCGAGACACCAGTGGGCACCCCAACTGGCCCTGCGTTCTCACCGGTGGTAAGCCACTCACTCACCTCCAACTCTCTCACCATATGAACATTCTCCCCCGCAGATTTCAACTTCACGCCGATCGACCCCGGCTATTCCCTCCTCGTCGGTGACCAGCTACTCCCAGCCCAAGAAGACCGTCTCGCCCGCTCGCGCGTCGTGCACGCCAGCGTCGACCCGTCCGTGCCCGTCACAGGCCCGAAGGCGGAGGAGGAGGACGAAGCATCGGAAAACGACGCAGAGATGGACTCCGACCACGTCCTCACGAACGCGCGCAACGCAGAGGCTGCGGACGGCCTGCTGAGCACATCTGAGCTGTTAGATTTGTATGCGACGCCCTCTCGCCCGCGCAGCGCGTACGACCTTGGACAACGCATTATGGCTAAGAAGGATGCTGCATCTATCAGGCGGTGTGGAGAGCGATACAAGATGCCCGACGCCCGCCTGGGGGCATTTGAACCCGAATGGACGAGCTACACCCATTTTTGGAAGACAGTTTTAGGTGCGCACCTGCATTGTGAACGATGAACGGACTCGAAAATGCTGACCTTTCGACAGACTATATTTTCATCATAGACCCCCCACACCGCGTCTCCTCTGTCACTCGCCTTCTGCAGTCGCACAAGACAGACGATATGCATCCGGGACTTCCTCGAAAAGGCGTGTCGGGCAGCGATCATATCTCACTGGCCGCGGAGATCCAGTGGCATAATGTATAGCTACGATATATAAATACCACAATGGAAGACAGCGTACCGGATTCACGCGGTTGGAGCGAATGAAAACAGCAAATGGCATGGTTTGAAGCTTGATCACTCGAATCGAAGTGAATTCATTATGGTATGGGAGGTATAGGCACTGCAGCCAAGCTCTAGCTCTAAGATATATGAGATAGTAAGGATGTCGGATGAAGAAGTGCGAACGAATGGTGAGCAATGCATGCGGAAAGCAAAAAAGAATGATGAAAGGATGGAGATACTGATGCGTAGAGTGTCCGATATGTCATATCCTTACCCTAATCCCTGTCAATTCAGAAAAATAAAAAGAGCGGAAGGGGAGCGGCGCACATCTACCGCAGGGAGCGGTCCGAGCCCGCGAGCAGGCCGTCGAACAGGCCCTGCGCCGCGTCCTCCTTGCGCAGCTGTATCATGTAGATGATGCCCGTCCGCGCGCCACGGTCGCTCAGCTCGACCGCGACGCCGGTCTTGCCCACGCGCTCTACGCCGTCCGTGAGGACGATCGTCGAGATGAGCACCGAGTGGTGCTTGTCCTCCGCCTCGACGACGAGCTGCTTCATGTTGCCTGGCTCCTGGTGGTATAGCTTCAGCTTTGCAGAGCCGAGCGACTTCCACTGCGCATGGTTCTGCTTCAAGAACACCTTGCACTTCATCTGCGCGGAGATCGTCGACGTCACGGGTCCTGTCGGTACTGGAGGAACGTCATCGATGGGGGATGTCGGCGGGCTTGGGTCCTCTATCGAGCCGTTCATCGATAAGGAGCGGGAGGACATCTGGGCGGAGGGTGGCAGGATAGGACGCATAGGCTGTTGCTGATAGGATGAATACGAGTTGTTCCGAGGGAGATGGAGTGGTTGGGGGGGCATGCCGGGCATGGGCGGCAGTCCAGGACCACTGGATGGTACGCGTCCGCTGTACTGCGACGCGAGGGAATGCGAGGACGCACTCTTCCGAAGCCCGCCTTGGAACGACGGATCCGACGGGGCGCGGCCGGACGCGGAGACGAACGGTGGATTGGGTGGTTGCACTGGGCCGTTTGGGAAGTTCGACACGTTTCCAGCAGAAAAGGGAGGTTGCTGGCGCATGAAGCTTGGTGATGGCCCTTGCATTCCTGGCATGGTACCGCCAACGCCCACTCCCTGAGATGGTGGTGGTGGTCCTAAGCCATAGGGTTGTCCCGGCCGCGGACCAGGACCTGATCGACCATAAGGATCCGCACTTGCGACTCGTGGAGGAAGCGTCTGTCCAGAACCAAACGACCCTGGCCCAGGGGGAAGATCCAAACCGCCGGAAGTTTGTGCTTGTGACGAAGTCCGACCCGGATGCAAAGGCCCAGGCATGTCGTGCAGAGACGGTACGCGCTGGGCGCCGTGGTGTACCTGCGCTTCAGGCGAAAGAACCAATCTCGATACCCCCTCAGCGAGAGAAAGAGGTGTCACCTGTCCGCTGCTGCGAGATCCCACATCTGACGATATCCGAGACGAGGTGCGCAAGCTTTGGACAGGCGGGGAGAATGCTCTGCTTGGAGGGGGACTACGGCTGTTGGCTGGAGGGGAGAAGTTCTGTTGTAGATCGGGAGCCGACGAGGATGGAGAGACGGTGTTGGAACCTCCAGATAATGGAGTAGATGGCGACTTGGGCAATCCATTTGGTCGCGGTAGTGGCGGAACCGGATGTTTACTAGATGCGCCCACTGTCCGACAAGCTAAGGACCCCAAACGCGTTGTAATGCAAACTCGGACTTACTGGTGGTCGCGAATTCAATACACTCGGTGAAGTTATCCATTACCCCATCACGAGCTCGTACAGAATCGAACTCGAGGAACAACTTCTCCTTCCTCATGATGATGACCTGCAGAACAGTGTCTTTGGAATGCGCTCAGACCGGAGCACCATGCTGCAATAGGAATGCACCTACCAGTTCCCTCCACGAGATTGACTTTCAAGTGCTTTCCGGCGAGCGGGGGGTATAAAAGCCACATATCAGCATCGGGTCCGGCTGGACTCCGCTCTCCGGGGGCCATCCGCTCGCAGACCAAGAACAGGTCCGAAAGGATAAATATCCGACCACGAGGATGTGTGACCTCGGCTCCCGTCGCCCGTGGCGTTACCCTGAGGAACACGTCTATCCCTACACGCAGCTCTCGAGTGAAAGGTAAAGTCGGGGGAAGAATTTGAAGTTTGACTTGCTTTTGGTTCATCAGTAAACAGCCGAGAAACGGAGGGCGTATCACTATACCTTCGGGGTCATGGTAAATATGTCAAGACACTGGTCGACAGAAAGTCGCCGTTCAAGTTCTGGAAGAGACTTTGGCAGTGTATCGCTGGAGGCATGATTGATTGAAGTCGATTCGGTCTCTTCAGATGTCCTTGGTCTGCATTACAATAAGAAAGGACGCCAAAGCGCGTGAATGTTTGTGAACATACGCGCTGGAGAGAGCCGAGCCTCGTGCTGAACTGGTTTCGCTACCTCCCGCAGGCAGAGAATCACCGAAAGTCAGCGATGCCTTTAAATTGTCGATCTGACTTCTGAAGTCTATTACAACTTCGTCTTCAGCCTCAGGTTGTGGAGAGCTCGGCGAGGAGCCACCGCCGGCTTTGATCGTAGAACGGGACTCGATGGTCGCCAATAGTCGATCCAACTTTTCAGCAGCACCCAAGAGGAGCTTGTGGTCGCTCCGACCGGGTTGAGTACCTTTCCTGAGGCGTGCATACAGCTTCTTGTAGTACTTGATACGCGCTTTAGGGAGCAGGAAAAGCTGGTCCAACGTCCAGATCGGCGGTTCCGATGAGTGCGCAGAGCCATCAACAGGGAGAGGCGGTGGGTTCACAGCCGAATATGACGCAAGTATGGAGGGCAGTCGCGCGTTGTTTTTCACTGGTTCCCAGTCATCGAAACCAATGCAGAATCTCTCACAGTAAAGGGTATAGGGACCTTCGAGATCGTCAATCTGCGAAGGCTATGAGAGCGGGTGACGCATGCAGAAACGAGGCGCGTACCCATCGCATGAGCAGGTCTCCTAATGCTTTTGGCGATGACGGGTTGGTGCCAATTTCCTTCAGTTTCTGCCGACAGGCATTTAATAAAGGCACAGGGTATTCAATTCACACAAGACTCACGCTAAGGAGCGCACGGTTGGCCTTGAACACAGCTTCCAAGCTGCGGAACATGAGGTCGAGCTCTGGGGGAGGTAGGTTTGAGCGAGACCATGCCGCCGCGACTTTCTATAGGACCGTTAGACTATGCATGACCGTCTACGCGACGGACGCACCCGGATGATTCCCGTAAGGTTCTCAACGTAGTTTTTCTCAGTCTCGATGAGGTCAATCAAAGGATTGGACTTCTTCGCGCGTGAATCCGTTGTAGGACTGATGGGTGATGGCGGGATGTTGTTTAGATCTTCGAGACGAGTTAGTTAAGGAAATCGGATGCCACATATGCGTAATTCACACCTGGCGGATGCCGGTCTGTCAGGTCAAACGGCTGGAGGCCAGGAGATGACGAGGCACTGGCAGGATCAGAACCGGATTTTGGTGGAGGCGGCGGGGGAAACTGAGGAAAGTCATCCTCGTTTGGGGGTGGTGGAGGGAGCTTGCCTCGACCTGGCGAGGGCAGGGATTTGTAGGAATAGGTTTCCGGGAGGGAGCCGTTCATATGGACAGCCTTTGGGAGCGGCGAAGCCTGCCTGGAGAGTCGGGCGGGAGGTGGTGGAGAAAGCAGACCTGGCCTCAGAGAGCGCGTCGCTGCTCGGCAAGCGCTCTTTGACTGGCCCAGAACACACGTGGTGATATGCCGGTCCCTGCCGTTCCTCTCGCCGGTCCTTCGGTTACAGCTCTTGCCCTCGCTCTCCTTCTTCTGACTGGTGTGTACATTTCAACGCAATTGCGCCATGGTATCCTCATCTCTGAGTTGCTTTATAAACTTTCCTATAACTAGCGCGTCTCCATACAACAATGCCTGAACCCGTTGTGTATCCCGTTCCATGGCTAGAAGGAACGTTCACCTCGCGCGACAGAACTGAAGCCCTCCTTAAACCAGAACTCGAGAACGGGACCATCACGTACCATGACTACGAATCCGCAACGAGCTTCTATCCTGGCATGCACAAATACTATCCTGTCCGTATCCACTGCATGTTCCACTGACATGAACCGCCCGAACGCGTCGCGCTAACGCCCCGCGCCTATGCAGATGGCAGGCATGACGCTCGGCTGGGCCGCTGGCGCCGCCTTCAACAACTACGTCCGCCGACCCATACCCGGTGCCAAAAAATGGTGGGGCGGCGCGTTCAGCATCGTCAGCTCACTCGCCGGCATGGTCTACGGGCAGATCAAGCGCGCAGAGGCGCACCGGGACTTCGTCGCGTCGCTGGAAAACCGACCGGGATTCTTCCAGGCGCTTGAGAACGTGCACGTGCGCACGGGGGGCCAGCGCCCGTTGGGTCTTCCCACAGGTAGGCCGGACCAGCAGGGTATGCGCCCAGCACAACCAGAGTCCGCAACTCAGCCGCAAGAATCTTACGAGACCTGGAGTGAAGACGGATTATCTTCCCAGCCCACTCCGCCTCGTAAGTTTCCGAGCCTATTCCATGTTTGCAGATCGGTCTGACCCGTCTCGCCAGCTTCCGCGCCCATGCCGACACGGACCATGCAGCAGCCCACGACCAAATGGGACGACATCCGCAAGGCACATAGCATGAACGCACCTCGCTCGACGTGGGAGGAAATCCGTCAAAAGCAAGGGCGCTCCAGGCTTGCCAAACCGGATTCCACGGACAGCGCGGAACGTCATCGAACTATGATGGCGACGCCGAACGTGCGCGCGAGCAGGCCAAGTTTGATGCCATGTTGGAGGCAGAACGGCGGAAAGCTGAGAGTCCGTCGGAGGGAGCGAGGTCATGGAGATGATACCAGTTCTGTTCTGCTTACTCCGATGCGATTTGCTCAGAGTCAGACAATTGTATCATGAACGTCCCTCCATTCATACGTGATATCCGGCCATGTACTTTTTAATCTAGCGTTCTACATCATACAACATATCAGTTCCAAGAATTGCACCTATCGCGATCGAGCAGAGCATAATACACAAATATCCGGAACGCAGTAAAATGAGACGAGTCCAGCGGGTCCGGCGTGTGGACGCAAGGAAAACCATAAGACATATCGGGAGAGATATCAGATAGTGTCGACGGGCTCAGTAGGAGCCCCTTACACTGCGCGCAAGCATCGCCTCTTCGGTCCTCGCCATCTCGTTGACAGGCCACCGGCCGCCTTCTGCAGATGGTGGCGGCGGGGGCGGCGGTGCTACAGAGGCGTTCTGTTGTTGCGACTGCATCTCGTCGTCGTAGGGCGAGCTAACGGGCAGCGGCGCGATGTGCGAACCCGTGGGCTCGTCGCCGTTGGCCGATTTCGCGAAGGCGGTCGCGTGCGAGAAGGGGTAGAGCGGGATGCCGACCTGCAGAGGCTGCTGCTGCGTTGTCATCCGCACGATCTCAGTCATCAGCCCTTGCAGTAGCTTCTCCTGGCGTGCTGTGGAAAGATCCATGAGCCGTGAAACAGGTGAAGTGCGCGACCCTTACTTCCTATTGGTGACCTCTTGCCAAACTCGGTCATGGCGAACCTGCAGAATGATGGCTTAAGCGGGGAGATAGAGTTGGCAACGTGGAGGCGATCTTACCGGAGGACATTGATCTCACCCCAGACAGCGTACTCCCTACCCGTATCGCCAATCTCGATATAATACTTGCAGAGCTGGATCTGGACAACGGCGGCTAGATACCAGCAGATCTAGAATATACTTGTCATTTCATCAGTCCAGCCCAGAAGCAAATGAATACTTGCCGTCGCGAATGGATGGAGACGCCTGGTATCAAATGAGGTCGCGCTGAGAGAATAATGCTGTGACAATATCGCGCGCGCGGCTTGAATACAACGATTCGTTGACATTGAGTTCGGGTCGGCGAAGTCTATATACGGGTTGTGCAGCGTTATCGTAGCACTGGCGGGAGCATACGAGTGAGTAGTAGACAAGACTGAGTGTCAAATGACGACTTACGCATGCGGTACCATATGCACCATGTAGAGGTCGGTGTCCAAGCCACCGCCATATGTGTTGTCGGTTTCGCCCAAGAAGTCCTTATACACTGCCGGGATGCTTGCTGGGAATGCCACACATACGAGCTTGTCTAACTCCTGGAAGCCTGGCAACTTGTACGGATTCTGTATCTTGCTCAGGGCGTCTGGGTTACGCAGGCTCGTGCGGACGTTGAAGTCAGTGACCCTACCGAATAGCATCATGGCTTTGAGCAGGAGAAGGAAAGAGTCGGTGTATTGAGGCGGATGATGCGTGAAGACGTCATGCGTGATGAGGCTTTGCGGATTGTCAGACACGGTTGCCTAGATCAAGTGATGGTCAGTGTCTGCGCAATGCAACCTAGACAGAGAAAGTCACGTTTGACTCAAAGTCAGCCCCGCGAAGTGGCAGTTCTGTGCCGATGTCGCGCTCGTCGACGCCATGTACCCAGCCTCCAACCGCAACAATGCGGTCAAACAGGATGGTCATCCACCACGTCCGCCGCCGAAGTTCCAGTTCCAGCCTATCCTTCGGCGGTGCGAGGTAGGCGCCCGGTGAACTGCTACTATGCGACGCGTATGTCCCTGGATAGTTCAGACGCAAGGGCACAGCCGCGCGGTCTGGAAGCCTGCGAAAATCCAGACCTCGACCCAGCGGCCCTCTGCATAAAAGTACCAGGACAGCAGCACGCATGCCTGCATGACGGGGAAGATGTCGTCGCCGCTCGCCATCGTGCGATCAATGTACTGCCTCGTTTTGCTGGCGTGGTATTCGGCGAAGCGATCTCGACGTGTGCCGTCTGGGAGGGTGATTATGTCTTTCGAAGCCCATCGTGAGGCAGAAGCACACTGCGGAGATAGTGAGTGATGCAGTTACCGGTGAAGGTAATGTGAAAACCAACTATAGCGTGTAAGATGGCGGAGTGGGGAAAGCCCGGATTCTTCGGTGGCAACCGCATCGCGGCAAGGAACGAGGGTCGATGGAGAACCCGGGATCCACAGGGATCACATCTGAAGAAGACGTCGATACTGCAGAGCTTATGAGCGTGACTGAAAACGGAAGGTCAAAGTAACGCACCAGTGATCGAGGGCAGCCGGATCTGGCAGGTCAGGATTCCATCCAGAAAACAGGAGGCTGTTGAATGCATCTGAGCGTCTACCCGAGGAGTTGAAGCGCAACTCTGGACTTTCGCTGTGCGTCGAGCGGTCTATGGACATTCGATGCATGTCTAAGGATGCATGGGGAAGCGTGATGTTGGGAGTCATGTTCGACCCACTTGCACCTCGGTCATTGTCTGGGGAATATGGACCAATCGAGGAGAATTTGGTCGCTGGGGAGGATGTGGATGAGTACGCTTGAGCAGTGGTCATTGCGGGAGACAGATGATTCGGAGACGGCGAGCGGGACACAGAAGAGCCCCGCCTCCTGCTCTTCAGTTTCTTCCTCAGTTGAGCTGATGGACGAGTTTTAATGAAGATCACGGTCGACAGAAAGTGTTACATACCAACTTGCTCCTCTAAATCTTTGATCTTATCCAGAGGATCGACGTCGGGGGCCAGCGGCAATCCCTCGACCCGGTCATACGAGCATTGAGGTGTTTCCGGATGCCTGTGATGGACACGACTTAGCAGACCGTCTGGTTAGGATAGAGTGCATACTTACGCGTAGCCTGGAGGCGGTGGGACGCTGACCAGCGCTTGCCATTGTCTGCAAATAATGTCGAGATCCAGAAATGTAACACCGGTCAAAGCGGCCGACTCACTTTACGCAAGTCCCGCAATGTGGGCGCGCAGCATCGCATTTCTTGGCCGCATATTAAAGATGGGCTAAGAGTGAGGAGAGGCCGAAACTCACCAGCTTCCTCTTCCGACAGGACAAGCATGCCTAGATGTAGATTAGCGACGTAGCTCGATGCCCGGCAAGCTATGCGATGTGCTCACTTGATTCCTTCGCAAAGAAGGTCGACTTGAAGAGCTTGAAGGTGTAGATGCTTTTGGCATGGCTTAGGGATGGAGAGAGGTGACAGAGAGGAAGAGGCACACTGCGCGTTGCCGCGGCAATATAACGCCTGAGAATCTTAGACAAGGCAACACAAGACAGCAGTTGCCAGGTGGGTCCCGATGAGACGGGAGAGTGCCCAGACCGACAGGGAGGGAGAGGCTGCGCTNGNGNGCNCTCAAGACTTTGAGTAAAGCGGTGGGCAGGTGGAGGCTCGGGTGCCCTGCCGCTTGTTGCTGTGCGGTGCTGCATATCGAACTCTGCTAGCACACGAACACCGCCGGCACCCATTCTCAGCCTCCCGAACCCCGAGCGCCGTCCCACGTCGGACGTCCCCTGGGCGCTGCACGTACAGGTCTCGGAAATGACCCGGAGCTCTGCTCAAATCCAATTCCCCACCCGGTTTCCTCGTCAAAATACCCCTGCTTTTAATCTAGAGATATCATCTATTTTTCTATTGTCGTAATGTCTTTAGAGTAAGACCCGGCTAAAAACCCGGAGGACGAGGTAGGCATGCCTCGGACAATGAACGTGTAAAGGTGGCATAGTAAGTCTATGTAATTCGGTTACCAGCTGAACTTCGACCTCAGGCCGAAGTGATCGACATTCACTTCTTTCATCATCATGCAAGATCCCCTGCATTTATGCCTCGAGTTGGTTAAGCACGTAGATCTGGGCTGTGCAATGCGTCTGCGCCAATAACGACGACCAGTTGGCCAGCGATCGTCAAGAAGCGAGCACACAACACGCAAGTCAGGCCCCCAAAAATTGCTCAAAGTCATACATGATTGAAAACTCACATCGGGAGAGTGTTCAGAGTTGCACCCTGCAATTCTCTATTGATGTTGACATTCATTCTGAAGAGTTTTATGGTGCGGGACACCTAGTCACCGCTACTTTTGTGCAACCCAGTGGCGACCCGATTAGGAAGGCAAGGTTTCGCCCAATTTCTTATCCCTCTTGCAAAAACGCTCCGTTTGAGGGAAGGAACAATCTTACAAGAGCATTTGTCCGTGCGCTCAAAACTGACGGAGATAATATTTCCGAGGGGGCGGATTTGGCCACACCACGTAAGGGTATACCATATATGGTATACATGCACGTGCCACCATCCTAATTGGGATGGCGTCTAACGGGCTCACCTACCCAAGAAAAACATCTAGAGTGCAGAATTGCACCGGAATCAGCTGGAATCGGTGCCAGCCTGCCTCCTGGCAGCTTGCAGGTGCATTGTGAGTCGAAATCATCCTTATCCGAGACCATATTTGAATTTTTTTTTTCCGGCGTGGCCGATTTGGCCACTGTCCAAAAGTAGCGGGGACTAGGTGTCTCGCACCATAACTGATTATCTCATCCAACCCAGGTGACAAGTCGGGCAACAAATCGGCGGCCTAGGAGTGCCGCGTCAGAGATGAAGGAGAGAGGCGTAGGAAAGATATGTTTTATCACGGTTGGGATGGACCTCCGGGAGGTCAAAGGCAAAACAAAGGTCAGCATGCCCTGACATTAAATTGACTGCTTCATCGAAACCATGACTGACTGTATTTGTTCCTGCTCTCCAGGGCCCTGCGTCCGAGTGGCTATGGACACTTGTCAGCGACAGAACCCCATCTCGTAATCAAATTGAGGTCGACTATCGTCGGATGAAGCTACAATTAGATCAATTTCCGGACGGGTCAGCTCTATCTTTCGATACCAGCTGGAACTTAGAGCAATTGGATGCATGTCTTCAGGACACAAATCCAGATTTATTCACCTACCTTGACAAGCACTATCCTCTTGATCCTCACGCACCTCTAAGCACCGAACGCCATTGGGAGGTTCTAAGCAGGACCAATCGCAAGCTTGTTGTTGGTACAAGCAATGCCCCGACTGTTAAAGATCTCCTTGCTCTCTGGTGGCCTGCACTGCAGAAGAAATGGTCCGATCAAATATTGTTCATTGGTCAGTTNCTAGTACAGTATTTNAGATGTGGTGCNNGNNACTGACCCNATTTNACNTAGGAACACGTTTTGGGTTCGAGCCTTCTGAANTTTCNNAGTGGGTGAAGGAGGAGAAATGGCGCAAGGCTCAAGGTCTNGCAGATGAGGGTGTCGANGGTGNAGATGGCAATACAGGTCAAGATACNAAANNTGAAACGAATGGTGCNTCGCATCAACATTATCTATTAATACAAACTNACNNTNNTNCNTAGNNNTNCNTAGATCNGCAAACGATCAGGAAATCGGTCTCGCTCGGGCACAATCGANATCTCAAGTGATGACGACAACAANTCAGNGCCGAGAACAGGTCAGAAAGCNNGANGCGTGAAGAAGCAGAAANGTNCGAANTAATCTNNACTCAGCTGAATTTATTNNATTGACTCGGCNGCCAAATACCAGTNGTGTCTACNTCTNTGCCATCCAAGTCCACACAGCCACTCGAGCGAGCGATGAGCAGTCTCGCAGACTTGTCGCTTTGGAGTCCTACGAAGAAAACTTCNGACCTTNGTNTGGCAGGATTAGCTTCTAATATTGCAGCANCGACGACGANGNTGAATACTGGTGATATCGGCNNTGANGGATCGGTGGTGGGGTTCTCGGCATTGGAATCAGACATAGANTGGAGCCAATTTTCTGCGAAACTATTTTCCCCCTCGTTCACTCCTCACAGCTTCCTGCCATCTCCAGAAGNACTCCAGTTCCCCGACNCAGTGCTTCTGCCNGNAGCCAGTNGATATCCCACCATAGGTGCCNGCCTCGACNAAANCAATGCAANAACACTTGATCCACAACATAGCGACCACCTTGTGAATCNCNATCNGCATACTTGGGCTTATGCGGAGCCTCCANCTANTATTCTCCCTCCAACGCCCGAGATTCCTGTGTTGCCAGAGATCACTTCTGTTCAANATGGCGCCGTCNNNGGAGGATCCACNATCATACTCACAGCATCCCTCNAAGAGCTCCTTCGGACTTGGGAGTGAGCTTGCCTTGCTACTTATGNTCCAGNTTTAATTTCTTCNCNNCAATCATNATCTNTACGCTACAATCCTATTACTTCNNCACACTAANTTACAGCCTTCNTAGATNCACTTNAACTACATTATCNATCCTGCTTTACTTCGAAGTCCGGCNCNTCNGCATTGAGAAACCTGACTGTGATTNATCAGGTAAATAACTAACATCAGCGTAGCNGGCAGAATCGCNGAGNGAGACGAGCACGCTGCGATGCGCAGTGTTCGCGGAGGCAGTCCNNTTGGCTTNGCCCTTGTNGTTNTGCANGGCCGGGCTGTCGAGTTCAGAAGCTTCTCCGATGCGTTCAATCTCGCCCACGAGCTGCACCGCGAGCTCGCGGTTCTCCGCGGGCAGCCGTCGCGCTCGCGGCTCGCAGTCTCGCGCTCGTCGAGTGCCTTGCGCGCGAGCTCGACCCACTTGAGGTCGCGATTCAGCTGGTCGACCTTGAGCTGCAGCGAGAAGCACGCGGTTGTACGACTCTCACCGAGCTTCTTCGACTTGGCATC